>JAOQML010008276.1:0-12458 GCA_027568935.1 Erythroxylum urbanii | reverse complement strand
CACATGTCACATTTTCCTTGGCCCACTAAATTTTGTTCCTAATTCTATTTCCATTTCTCTCAAAAATTCCAATGGCTAGATTCCAAATTTCTTAATTTCATAATCCTAAGTTTCCAGTGCCATTGGACAACAATTTCTCTACCGAAAAACCTCTATTTTGTCTCTTGACAATTTTTCGGGTCCGGAAATGACTCCGAAAAATTCCCAGAAAATTTCTATAATTCTCTAAAAATTGGAAAATCGCTATGACCCTCTTTAATTCAATTTTACACACACAAAGCATATTTTTTTCCAAATTCACATTTATTCACACTTATACCGGGAAGAACGTCATGAATGCATGTACAGACATTTTTCATGTGCACAGATCACTGTTCACAAATGCATGAGCATGAGATGTGTTGTTCTAATTTCTCTGATTGGTCTTCTCGTATACCCGTTTCTCTGGTCCGACCCGATATATGGAAACAGGATGTTACAGTGTTAATGTGAGTTTTTTTATATTTTATGTGTTTGTGTGGTTTAGAGCATGATTTCGATCTTCATTTCATGTTTCGTGAGATTTTTAATGGGCTTGTTAGTATTGGAATTCATATAATTGAAGGACAAGAATGTTGGACGTGTATAAAATTTCATAGGTAAGGTCACGACTGTGATAGAGAAAAATTCACTATAGTCATAATCATGCTCATGTGATGATTGTGACAAATAGAAAATTTCTAAATTCATGATCATGACTCCCATGTCACGATCATGATAGAGGCTTCCTAGGTGCAAAGTTTTCCATCTGATTTAAGGTCTAGGGGCATTTTGGAACTAATAAAAGGGGGAAAAGCCTAGTTACACCATCAAGGCCCTAAGACATTATTTAAGATCATTAAAAACACTAAAAAATGCAGCAACCAATATACCAAATTGGATTAAATATAGGAGATCAAGAAAAACGTTTAAGAATTCTAGTTTTCTAGATCAAGACCCAAATAAAGTTTTTCTTTTTTCCTTTTGTTATTTCATTGATCTTTATGTTTAATTTGAATTCAAAGATGTTTATCATCTTTATGAGCTTCTAAATTCTATATTAGGGTTTATTCTGAATTTATTTTGTGACTTTGATTATTATTGATTCAATACATATTTTGGTTTAGTGATAGTTGTTCATGGTCATACTTGACAACAAATCAAGAGAGCGAGTCAAAAATAGTCATATTAGATTAAGTGTAGTTTAACTAGTCTTGCAATTATAAAATTAACATTCATTCGAAGTGAGATCTTATGTGAGAAATTAATTATCCAATAGATAACTTCAAATCTAATGAAAACGTTAGGAAAGTTTTGTGAATCGAGTGGTTACAATTCTAAATTTTTTTATTTAATTAGGGTTAATTGATTGGACATGAGAGAGATTAATCAATATCTTAGGAAATCTAGGATCAACATACAATTATATCTATCACAATACAAGAATGAGAAATTTGAAGTGTTAGACGCCATTAAGAGATCGAAAGAATAATGGTAGAAGAATATAATCAAAGAGACCAGTAGTGAACCTTAAAGGATTTCATGAGACCAGGGTTTAACACTACACATCAAGGCATCCCTCAACCATTAGGGTAAGTAATGCCGTTTGAGATTAAGCCAACATTGTTCAATATGTTGCAGTCTAATGTGCAGTTTTATGTCTTAGTTAATGAAGATCCTGGTGCCCATTTTGTAATCTTTGTCGAAATATATGATACCTTCCTATATAATGGACTGTGGGAAGATGTCATTAGGATGAGCTTCTTTCCTTTCACATTTAGGATAGAGTCAAAACATGGTATGATATTAATTAACAAACATCACGACATAGGAGTAGTTGGTGTGTGCATTCTTAGACAAGTACTTATCTTTGACGAAGATGACAAGGTTGATAAAGGAGATTACAAATTTCCAAAAAAATGATGGGGAGTCATTATATTAAGCATAGGAATTTTATAAGGATTTACAGAGGTGATGTCCTCACGATAACCTACCCAGAGAATTCTTATTACAAAACTTCTACAATGGAGTTAATCCACTCACAAGAGGCACTATAGATGCAGCTTTTGGAGGATCTCTAATGAGGAAAACAGTTGAGGAAGCAAAGGACTTACTAGAGGAGATGGTGAATAATAATTGTCTTTTAACATTAGACAGAAGTAGATAATAATCGAATTTCCACAATCAGAAGGGAGTCATTGTTGTCGATTCAGTAGCAGCAACTCAGGCTAAGATTGATAACTTAATAAGACAACTTAAAAGCCTGAAGACCTCTTCATCTTCTCCAATTAAAGCAATTTAGGATGGATGAAAATTATGTAAACAAGATAAATTTGTTCCTACTGATTGATTTTTAAAACAAAATAATAATATATGGGCACACAAATTGGTCGAGGAAGAGGAAACAACACCTACTCTAACACTTACAATCTTAGGTAGAGAAACCACCCTAATTTTTCTTGATCTAATAATGCGGGAAATCAATTTAGAAATCAAGGTCTGTCTGGATTTTAACGAGATAAATCTAGTGCTAATGATTTCAAATTAGACAAGATTATGGACAAGCTTATGAGTATAGATGAGGCCCATAAGAGGTTGGGAGGCAAGTTTGAGTAAGTAGCTTGAAACCACGCCTTTTACATTCATAACTTAGAGGTTCAAATAGGCTGACTGGCTATCATATTCTCAAAAAAAAGTATAGGGAGTCTCCCAAGTAATGTTGGGGCAAACCTGAGGGAGCAACCCAAAGCAATCACACTTAGAAGTGGGAAAGAACTTAAGCAAACAGTAGAGAAACAAGCTATAACCTACCAAGTAGAAGATTAAGAAATAAAGAAAAAGGATGAAGGGAAGAGTGAGTACCCTCCTTACATTTCCCCTCTACCTTATTAACCCAAGATTCCATTCCCCAATGATTACAAAAGAGTAAACTGGGTGCACGATTTGCAAAGTTCATGGAGAAGTTAAAGACTTTGTAAATTAATTTACCTTCTGTGGAGGCAATGGAACATATGCCTAAGTATGCTACATTCTTGAAGGACATATTATCAAAGGAGCAAATTTGGGATGATAACCAAACAGTAACATTAATAGGAAGTTTAAGCTCCATTATCACTAGTCACATGCCTTTACAGTTAAAGGATCTAGGGAGTTTCACAATACCTTTTGTGGTTGATGAATTTGAATTCGCCAAGTGTTTATGGACTTAGGCGCAAATATAAATCTTACTTCTTTGTTAATATTTAAAATATTAGGGCTAGGCAAGGTGAAGTCAATTTCGATGTTTATTCAGTTAGTAGATTGATAGTTGTGATTTGCATCATGTTTTAGGGTTTAATTTATTATGTATTAAGTGTTAATTTGAGTGTTTAGTGTGTGTTTAGGTTAGAATTGTGTTAGTTTATGTGTTTAAGTGTTTTTATGGGTTAGTATAAGTCTTTGAGCTTAAATATTATGTTTTTGAGGTATCTTGATGTGTTTGTTAGTGTTTCAGGGCCAACGTCAAAGAACGGAGAAGTTTTGGAGACTTTCGGACCAAAACCATGACCCACAATCATGGCACAATAAGCTACGATCGTGACAAAAACATATGAGATAGACCATGATCGTGGCCTAAGGGACACGATCGTGATAGAAGATTTTACCCTAGCCCACGATCGTGGCCTTTGCCATTTAGGCATGATCATGACAGAGAGGTATAATGCTGGCCACAATTGTGGCCTATGTCAGATAGATGGACAAATAAGAGGAAAAGTTAAGTTTCAGGGGATGTTTCAGAACATTTTGACCCCAGAAAAACCCTAGGGCTACCAAGGTATTTAAAGAACATAAAGAATAGAAGATGGAAGCTTTTGCATCAGCCACATCCCAAAACCCTAGAGAGCATTATTGAGAGATTGAGGAAGGCAATGAAGGAAGAGAAACGTAGAGACAAAGCCTATGCGAAGTACTTCTCAGAACAGGAGATTTCCCACCATTGCTGCCTCCATCATTCCATTCCAACTCTATTTTATGATTGTATAGAATTTGAGATAGCCATAGATGATAGATTTATTGAGTGTTGAGTACTTGTCTAAACTCATCTTCGGGAATTTTTTCTTTGATATTAATGAAAGTTGATTTATTGCATTTTTATTGAATTATTTGTGATTTAAATTCTGCACTTTATAATTCAGTAACAAACTGAGAGGGTGAACCAAGTAAAAATCATTAAATTGCACTAATAAGAGTTAGGTAGTTTAATAGAATAAGAATTGAATCAAACAGTTAAACTTGTGTAATGAGAGATCTTGTATAGGTTTTAGTAGTTTATTGAGCAATTTAAGATCTAATTTAGGTTTGGGATAAATTATGAATCAAGAGGTTACAATTTCTCATAATCTAATTAGGTTTAATAATTAAGGTTAATGATTATAACTCGAGAGAGAGAGTAATCAATAAGACCGTCTAGAAATGGTAATTCAATAATTTCATAATTAATTAGGTTTTCATTAAAGTCGGCTAAAAATCCCCTTTCTCTCAATCAGAAGTTTTTAGGTTGTCTTGTGATTGGGTGTAATTGCTATCTTGTTTATATTTTCTGAATTTGATTATTGGAATTAATTGCAAGATTGAATATTTTCTTGTTTAGTTTCGTTCTTTTTGAATTTTGTGAATTGAGTTCAGCTTTAGATTTTAGGATTAGATTAACCTCCTCATGGAATAGACACCATAGGTACTTCGCAAACAACCAGTGCGCTTGAGGTAATATCAAGGTTAAAAATATTAAAACTTCTTTTCTTATGTTCTTGTTTGTTCTCCTCTCACATTGAGGACAATGTGTTGTTCAAGTGTGGGGAGGGTTATATGTTTTACTTTGTATGTGATATGTTTTACTTTGTATGTGATTTTGCATAAGGTATGATAGTTGTTAGGTTGCATTTTGTGAATTGTTTGAACGTGTCAATGGCTTAGATGGATTGTAATTAATTTAATCTTAAAAATAATCTATTAGGTTGTGAAGAATCATTAGCTCGCAAAATTAGTGAATTGGAGTCTTTGGATAAATATACAACTTAATTAGGATTTAGTGTAAGTTTGTGACCATCTAAATTGTCACAGTCATTTATAATTTGAGGCCTTTTAACTTTAGTAACTTTACTAGTATTTTTCATGGAAACGAGTAGCTAAAATAACAAGGTAGGCAATAAAAAATGTTTGTTAAATAAATAACTATTTCGCTGACCTTCAGGTTATGAATAGAGCTAGTAGGTAGTTGAAAACGTGATATAGCTAAGTAATTGGATTGACACACATCACAAATGTGTGTCTTCGCATTAAAAGGCTATAATGATGTTTCAACCAAGCTATTTAATAAACTTGACATAGTCGGGTAACCATATTGAAGTTTATTATCAATGTTTTCCTCTGTGTAAAAGGACTAAGTCCATGTTCAATAAATTAATTAAAAAAAGTGTTTTCTAATAAAAACCTACTGGACTTGTAGTAAGCTTGACTTTTTATGAAAATATACTTAGGAACAGTTACAGAGCCTGAAGGAACAAAGAATTATTAATGTGTGTGTGCAATTAAAAAGGGTAAATAAATTAACCCTTGGATTTCGATTAATTTGCATATTTAGTTCAAAGCCCCTAGATACAGCTTTTGCATGTTAATGATCTAATATAACTTGAATGATTGTGTTTAAGATTAAATTTATTTCATGAAGTTGAAGTCATTTCCTTATTACTGCATTGTGTGTTGTGCATTTGTTACGTGTTTGTTGTTTTGATTGCTTGAGGACAAGTAAACGCTTAAGTATGGGGATGTTGATAGGTGTGATTTGCATAATGTTTTAGGGTTTAATTTGATATGTATTAAGTGTTAATTTTAGTGTTTAGTATGTGTTTAGGTTAGAATTGTGTTAGTTTTTGTATTTAAGTGTTTTTATGGTTAGTATAAGTCTTTGAGCTTAAATATTATATTTTTTAGGTACCTTGATGTGTTTGTTAGTGTTTCAGGGTCAACAACAAAGAATGAAGAAGTTTCAGAGACTTTCGAGCCAAAACCATGGTGCATGATCGTGACATAATAGGGCATGATCGTGACAGAACCATGCGAGTTTTAGGCCACGATCATGACAGAAGACTCTGCCCTAGCCCACGATCATGGAATTTGGGCCACTATCATGATAGAAAGGTTTCCTGTTGGCCACGTATAGGGCCATGATCGTGGCCTGCATCGGGCAGACTCGCAAACAAGAGGAAATGTCAAGTTTCGAGGGATTTTTTGAACCGTTTTGACCCTGAAGAAACATAGGGCTGCCAAGTTATTTAAATAACATAAAGAATAGAAGATGGGAGCTTTTGCATCAGCCACATGTCGAAACACTAGAGAGCTTTATCGAGAGATTGAGGAAGGAAACGAAGGAAGAGAGACGTAGGGACGAAGTCTACGTGGAGTACTTCCTAGAACATGAGGTTTCCTACCATTGCTGCCTTCATCATTCCATTCTGAGTCTACTTTTGGTTTTATTCTTTCTTTACGATTGTATAGAATTTAAGATAGCCATAGATGATAGATTCGTCAAGTGTTGAGTACTTGTCTAAACTCACCGTCGGGAATTTTGTCTTTGATATTAATGAAAGTTGATTTATTGAGTTTTTATTAAATTATTTGTGATTCAAATTCTGCACTTCATAATTTGGTAACAATCTGAGAGGGTAAATCGAGTGAAAATCATTAAATTGTACTAACCAGAGTTAGGTAGTTTAATAGATCAAGAATTGAATCAATTATGTAAACTTGTGCAACAAGAGATCTTGCATAGGTTTCGACAATTTATTGGATAACTTAAGATCTAATTTAAGTTTGGGATAAATTGCGAATAAGGTGTTGCAATTTCTCATAATCTGATTAGGGTTAATAATTAGGGTTAATGATTATAACTCAAGAGAGAGTAATCCTAGGACTGTTTAGAACCAGTAATTCAATAATTTCATAATCAATTAGGTCTTCATTAAAGTGGGATAAAAATCCCCTTTCTCTCAGTAGCTAGTTTTCATGTTGTTTTGTGATTGGCTGTACAATTACTATCTTGTTTATAATTCTGAATTTGATTATTGGAATTAATTGCGTGATTGAATATTTTCTTGTTCAGTTTTGTTCTTTTTAAAATTTTGTGAACTAAGTTTAACCGTAGAATTTAGGATTAGATTAACCTACTAGTGAGATCAAGACTTTAGGTACTACGTAATATCAAGGTTAAAAACATTAAAACTTTGTCATATCGAAACCTTCAATCACATATCAATCAATTAAAATACCATTTGGAGTGGTGGAAGATGTTTTAACGTAGGTGGACAAGTTCATTGTCCTTGTGGACTTCGTAGTTTTAGATTTCAAATAGGATAAGAGTTGTCCACTAATTCTTAGATGGCCTTGCTTAAACATTAGGACAACACTAATGGACATTTATAAAGGTAAACTAACTATTTAGATTGGTGAGGATTAAGTGGAGTTCATCATAAACAAAGTCTTGAAAAAATTGAAAGAAAGCAGCTCTTGCATAAAGATTGATATTATAGATGAATGCATTAAAGAGCAAGAGGAGATATGCTTTAAAGAAATGACATTTGAGGAGGGTGAGACAAATGATGTCGTTGAGAAGGCGAATGAAGTTAAATCTAAAGAAGAAGCTGAGATGGAGGAGTCAAGTGTTCAAATACATCAAGATATATTAATAAATATAGAAGCACCGATACTGCCCTCCACTGAGAAACCATAAACTCTAGAGCTTAAGTCTTCACCCACACATCTTAGATATACCATTCTAAGTGATGGCCAAACTCTACCCATCGTTATTTCCAATCAGTTGGATGGGGAACAAAAGAGTATGATGGTAGAGATTAAAAAGAAGCGAATGAAGGCCATAGGATGATAGATATTCGACATATGAGGTATAAGCCCCAATATTGTTATGCATAGGATAAGCCTAGAAGAAGGGAGTAGGGAGTAGAGCGGTAAGGGAACGTAAATGAAGGATTAACCCTCATATAAAGGAAGTTGTTAAAAAGGAAGTAGTTAAGCTTTTAAATGTAAGTATCATATACCTAATATCATATAGAAAATGGGTTATCCTGATACAATGCATACCAAAGAAAGGTGGAATGATCGTAATGAAGAGTGAAAGTGGAGAGTTGACTTCCACGAGAACAGTCAAAGGATGGAGAGTCTGCATTGACTATCACAAACTCAACAAAGTGACTAAAAAGGGACAATTTTCTCTCACTTGTAAATCAAATGATGGAAAGCGTAATTGGCCATTCATTATACTACTTCTTGGATAGTTACTTGGGATACAATCAAAATTTTATCTATCTAAAGGACCAAGAGAAGATCACATGTACATGTCCTTATGGAAGATTTGCATATAGATGGATGCCTTTCGAGTTATGCAATGCTTTAACTACATTTCAAAGGTGTATGAGGTCTATCTTTAGTAATATGATCGAGGAATTATGGAAGTGTTTATAGACCATTTTTTAAGTCTTTGGAGACTCTTTTGAGCAGTGCCTCACTAATTTGGACAGAGTACTCCAAAGATGTGAAGAATCCACCATCCATTAATGTCAAAGGCGTGCGAGCATTCCTAGGTCATGTAAGATTTTACTGCCACTTTATTATTGACTTCTCATAATTGCTAGACCTCTTACAAACTTATTAGTAAAAGAAGTGCCCTTTAATTTCAATCATAAGTTTTTATCTTCATTTAATCGACTAAAGGAGACATTATTGTTAACATTAATCTTAATGTCACCTAATTGGTCATTTCCATTCAAAGTCATATGTGACACTAATGACCAAGCTGTGGGTTATGTGTTGGGCCAAAGGAAGGACAAAAAGTTGCATGCGTTATACTACGCAAGCGATACATTAACTAGGCCCCAACTAAATTACATAACCACTGAGGAGTTGATAGTAGTGGTCTGTGTATGTGACAAGTTTTGGTCGTACCCCTTGGGCTATAAGGTGATCATTTTTATAGATCACGCTACACTTAAGTATCTTTTTGTCAAGAAGGAGATAAACTAAGACTTATTCGATAGGTTCTCTTATTAGATGAATTTGACATTGAGATCCGAGATAAGAAGGGAGCAAATAATGTGGTAGTTGGCCATTTATCATGTCTAGAAGGAGGAGAAGTTGAGCAAAGCAGTGATATTAATGAGAGATTCCCTTATGAAACATTGATGTTTCTTGACCATTGTGTGTCACCTTGGTACGCAAATATGGCAAGCTTTGTTTCAAATGGTATACTTCCTATAGATTTATCATATCAGTAGAAAAAGTGAATTTTGTTTTAGTGTTCCCATTATTTATGGGATGACCTGATCCTGTATCAGACTTGTGCAGATGAGTGGATAAGGAAGTATGTTTTGGAGGAGGAGATGTTAGATATATTGACGCGTGTTATAAAGCTATGTTTGCTAGGCATTATAGAGCGAACTAGACAATAGTGCAAGTACTAGAATGTGGAATTTATTGGTCGAATTTATGTAAGGATGTTCAACAGTTTATGGCACAATACAATGGATATCAAATAGTAGGGAAAAGCTTGAAAAGAGATGAAATGCCTTTATTTAACATTTTATAAGTCGAAGTTTTCGATGTGTGATGACTTAACTTCATGGGCCTTTCCCATCCTCCATGGGAAACATCTATATTTTAATAGGAGTGGACTATGTGTCACGATGGGTTAAAGCTATGACAAATCCTATGAATGGCAAAATATTACAAAAGTTTATTGAAAGACTATTTAACTAATTGTATTGCCAAGAACGATAATAAGCAATAGAGGAGCACATTTCTGTAATAAATCTTTTAATGCTTTTTAAAAAATTTAAAACCCTAAACTTTTCCTTTCATTTGAATATAAATTTTTATTTTCGACGAATAATATTTTTGGAATAGTGATTTTAGGGACTAAACCTTGAAAATTTTAAAATATTTGGAATAGGTATTAAAGTCTAGTGATAATGAAACGCATAAAAAATAAGTCTAATCGGATAGATTTTAGGAGTTACGAAAGTTCAGGATTAAAATGCCCTTTTTAGAAAATAATGGGTATTAATGATTTTAAACCCATTCTAAATTTTCAAAAGGATCCAATCAATAAGTATTGACCCTAATTAGAGTATTTCATGGTCAATTTGATGATAAGATGGTTATGGAGTACTTTTGGAATTTAATTCAATTGGTAGGTGAATTAAACTCATTAAAGGACAATTTGGTCTTTTTGTATAAAATGGTGTTAATGGATTAATGAGTCACACTTAATGGCTAATGAGAAAATGACATATGTGTGATGATTCATTAGAGATGGACAATAAGAAAATGACATGTGTGTGATGAGTCAATAGAGATGACCAATAAGATGATGAAGTGCATCATTAATGGATAGTATAAAAAGCAAAATTTAGACATAAATTGCTTCATTTAGAGGGAGTCACCATGAGAGCAAAACCAAAAAAGAAAAGAATAGCAACCAAGGAGGGTTTTAACTAAGGAGAAGAGGAAGAAGAGGGTTGCCATTTTTTATGGATTTGGAGTATGATTTGGAGAGATCTTGATCAAATATAGGTGCTTACTAATTACCCAAGAGATTGAAAGAAAAAGTGGTAAGTTTTCTTGGTTTAAAATTTCTAGTTTTGTGAGTTTTGAATGGAATGGATTTATTTAAGATCAATGGTGCTTTTTGACTTGCCATGGAGTAGATAATAAGCTTGGAAGCCTTTAAGAGTTGGAAACATAAATCAAGAAATCAAAATTGAAAGAATCAACCATAGTTAGGGTTTTTAGTGTGACATGATCCAAAATTCTATTTTGATGTTTTATGATGTTCATAACATGGTTTTGATTCTAATGAAGTAAAGAACTGAAAAGGAATTGTTTTGAAATTGAATTGGAAAAGTTTAATGTAAAATATGTTAAGTTTGGCCTTAAGGGCATTTTGCTATAAAAGTAGGGCTATGATGTAATGACGATGTAAATGTGATTAAGGATGGTCATTAATCATATTTGTGGTATTGAAATTGTTAAATAACGTGTTATGTTATTATTTGGAAAAAATTTAGTTTATGGAGTGTATTTGTAAAGTATTGAAGTTGAAATGGTTATGGTGTAAATAAGCTAGAATTTTAAGGTTGTTATTGTGAAAAATCAAGTGGAAAAAGTTAGTATCTATAGCATTACATATTCCGCCATATGGTGAAGTAATGGGGTGAGATTGTGTTTTGAAAAATTTGACAAGTTAGAATGGGTAAAAGATGGTATTTAAGTAATTTTCAAAGCTAGATTTTGAAACAGAGAATAATAGATTAGCTTATGGAAGTTAAAGCAGAAATATAATTAGTGTACGAGTTCTGCAATTAAACACTGATCTTGAATTCGGTTAAACTGAATATATATTTTTAATGCCCTATTTTTGAATTTGGAAATAAATGCCTAAGAGAAATGCAATTTGTGTAGGTAAAGGAGAGGCACGGAGCACATGAGTGTGCTTGGTGATAAATTTACAAAATAGTGAGTGTATTTTTAATTGTTTTGTATGAATAAATTCTTCGTAAAAGAATTGATGGTAAGTAATTTAAATTATGCATTAAATTATATGATTATGAGGTTTATTAGTATTTTTATGAATGAAAAATTTGTCCATAATTAATTTTGAAATATGAGTTGCTTTTATTTACTAAGTGATTTAAGTTCTATGCCAAAAGTTAAGGTACCAAGAGAAATGAATCTTAGCTTATAGTACACCGTTATGTTTTATACAGATTATTATATTGATCAGAGTATTTCGATCATACATGGCACTGTCTAGGGGACGTCAGTTACTAACAGCGGGTGGTATTATGCCTGTCAGTAGTCTAGTAAGTAGCCCTTTACACGTATAAAGTATATATAGTGTAAGCTAAAATTGTTACGGGTAAGTGATGTAGAACTAGCTTCGTAATTACTATTATACAACAGTTAACTTAGTGCGAGTAAGTGATGTAGAACTAGCTCCATAACTAGTGGTTAACTAGCTTTGTGACTTTATGCCTAAGGGTATCGCATGGAAAAGAAGTTAGTGGTGAGCTATGTTTTGTAAGGAAATTCATGACAATATTACTGCCACCATTATTTACCTTAAAAGTAAATTTAAAAAATT
The DNA here is from genome assembly GCA_027568935.1 of Erythroxylum urbanii. NCBI lineage: Eukaryota > Viridiplantae > Streptophyta > Magnoliopsida > Malpighiales > Erythroxylaceae > Erythroxylum > Erythroxylum urbanii. The sequence continues at coordinate 250 of JAOQML010008276.1, read as the reverse complement.
GATTTCAAGAAACATATATGTTTTATAATGGTATTGTACGATACAATACGAAATGAATTTGTTTTAGGGGGGTTTAAGTTGTTAAATATAATTTGAATAAAAGCACTCACAGAGCGTGTTTAGCTCACACTTTATTTTCTAGTTTTAAATAAAACCTCCTAAGTGGACGCTCAGGGGTTTCAGTAGCAAGGACTCCTGTAACACCCCACTCCCGCCGAACCCGAACCCGATATCGATCGTGATATCCGAA
>JAOQML010008243.1:0-12460 GCA_027568935.1 Erythroxylum urbanii | reverse complement strand
TGGTCAGGGAGCCAGCAATAATGCTGGCTCCTGGGTGCTCACGGGGGCAGGTGGCTCCCTCCTGCTCACCCCGCCATTCCGAATGGCGGGGTGGCAGGGCCACGCGTACCCCGCCATTGGGAATGGTGGGGTGACTTATTCCACCCCGCCAATCACAACGGCGGGGTGTTTGCCACCTTAGCAACCCCGCCATCAAATTTGGCGGGGTGTCCTATTTTTACCCACCCTCTTCTTGTCACTCATATTTCAAGGATTGAAATTAATATTAGTCATAAACACAGAATTTAGCCCACATTTGCGGAAACCCCCCTAAATCTTGTCGTAGAATAAATATTATAAACTCATGCATATTACATCAACAAGTAATTTTTCTGCTTCTGTATTCGCGTGAAAACAAACATTTGGACAATGATAATTAATGAATTTTCCATGTACATCTTTGATAGCTTACATCTGTCCAAATGCTTTTTCAATTGCTTTTAAAACCATGTATTATATTATTTATACCATACGTATCATTATCAAGCACCTTTTTAACTACATGCTTTCAAAACCTTCCATTACACCATGTATTCAACATCTGTCACTGTCAGTGTATAGGAATTTTAAAATCAACTAGTCAAGCAAATATTGTGAATACTAAATAGGAAACGAAATTCTTGGAAGATAAAGAGTGAAACACACGGGAAGGAAATTTTGAGAGATGAAGCAGAAAATACCAATGTGCAACGTCGCATTCTTCTATTGATTTAGCAGTTGCCAACTTGTCATTGTTAGGGTTTTAGAGTAACGAACAATATATATTTAAAATCTTGGGGCACTGGGCCCCAAATAACTCCGTCCCTGACAGAGGCCTATGTTCATTATGGCGATTAATGTGTTTAAAACACAGGGCTAACTAGGGAAAAAGAGTTGTACTATACGATGGATATTGGTTGCATGTGTCGTACCAGTCAAAAAATGATACTACCCACACAGATATAATACTGGCTCATGGTAGGCTGGTTCCTAGTATACTTATTGAATACCATTAAATTTTGTAATTTTCTAAAACTTTAGGACTAAATTTAAAAAAAAAAGCAAAACTTTTAACCTTACCTTACCCGAGTAACTCGACCTCCTCATGCTTAGCTCAATCTGGTGACCATCCCCATTTAGCCGACTCCCAACTCTCTTAACTCTCAATCTCATCGTCCAGTCATTGCCACTCTAGCTTGGCATCTAATTACCACCTCCATTGCCAGTTCGCCATGCAACTCACTCACCCACCATATCCACTCGAGCTTGCACCAAAATCCTTAGCCCTCACCGTCCCAAGTCCAAAGTGTAGTGACCCACTCTTCAACCTTGTATACGAATGAAGAGCTCTTAGATTGTTTTTGTTCTAAACATATTGTGCAATTTGTGGCTATTGCTTGGTTTAAGTTATTAAGTGGAATTAGATAGAACAGGGGAATTAATGTAGTCTTTTTCTTTGTCTTTTAGTCTTAAATTACAGTTTTAGTAATTAATTAGTTGACTTTCTCATTATGCTTAAATTAGTAGTCTTTAGTTACAATAACAAATTTAGGCTTTAAATTACGGTTCGGATTTTGAATTTGAAACAATTTTTATGATTATGGAAAAAATTGTCGGTAGAAATTTTAGATAATTTTTATCATTTTAAAATAAATTATTGATTAAGATTTGAGATGATTTTATTATTCTAGAATACATTATGGTTAAAATTTGATTATTTGAGATCATCTTAGAATAAATTATAATACATTTTTGCTTCCATGTAGATTATAACTACATGCAATTGTGCATTCCAAAGAAACATGTAAATACAAGAAATTGATGTATTCTTTTAATGTGCTCTTGGATAATTTTTTTTCATGTTCCTTCTACAAATATTCATTTAACTTTTTAACATGTTCACATTCAAATTGCTTACTTTATATTAGTAAAGAATTTATTTGGACATATTATAATCATAGCTCATAACAAGTTATGAATATGGTAATAACATTTACCGATTCAAATATATGAATTTTACATTAATTGTAGTTATTGTTTATCTGTGAAATACTTTAAAGCTAATATTAATAGAAATAAAAAGATAGGAGTTATTTCAAATTTATATTATTGTGATTTTTGGAGATAGGTTAATGTAAAATTAAAAATTATATAGCACAACATATTGAGTAACTATTTTTTTAATTTTAAAAAATTTAGGAACTATTTTGTAATTTTAAAAAATAGTAAAAGCATTACCCAATATTGATAGATACTAATACTATACCATACCAAAACCAAATCTGGTTTCAGTACATATACAGTATTTATAACATTAGGTCCAACATAGATTTATGTTGGAGATTTACATTGACAATGATTTTATTTTAAAAAATGAGTTTTGGAGCTATTAAGAAACAGAAGTCGTGAAATTTCAAATTTTTTTGGGTTTCATAACAATGAAAGACAAATTTTAAAATTAGATGATTGGATATTAGTAGAAACACAATTTGAACATTTTGAGCCAAGAAAGGAGAACCTTTATAGCAAAAGAAAGGATTTCCATCTAGATTTAAATGAAGGAGTTTCAAATTTTAAGATCCATAAGAATGAGTTCTTTTGTTTTATGTTTTTCTTGGTTGTTATTGGTTTTCTTTATTTTAGTATAAACTAAATAAGGATTTATCTAGATGGAATGAACTTTAGAACTAATGTCTGGATTGATTCTTTGTTTTATTGAAAGATCCAAGTTTTCTTATGAATTATTCATGATTATTTCTTATTATTGATTTAGAATTTTCCTGCATTCTGATTCAATTTAAGATTTCATATATAAGGATTGACAAATCATATGTATGAATAGATCAATACATAAATAAAAAACAATTGTATGGAAACCTAAAGATAAGATCAAATAAATCTTCTGGGCTAGAGTTAAATCTAACAACAAAATTTATAAAAACATTAATGAATTTTTAGGCATTTTGATTAGAAAGAGATTTCAATCAATCAAGTTAAAGATAAGAGTTGTATTTCTTGAGAAAATAATATGGTCATAAATTTAAATCTTCTATCGATCTAAAAGACTAGAGTTAATAATTTCATCAAAATAATTGTAAGCATAGAAAAGTTCTTAGGATTTGTTTATCAATTGGTTTACTTCATTCTTATTATTATTTTATTATTATTTTACATTATTATTTTTAATTTAGTTAATCGTTCCTTTCAAACCAATTATTCGTTTTACCATATTAGATAATAAAAAGACAATTAGTACTAGTACTTGTAATACTAATGGAAATGACACTTATGCGCACTAGACTCTACTATAAGAATAAAAGGTGTATTTACCTAGTAATCTATAGTATTTCTCAAAAAATACATATCAAAACCTGGTTAGGATATTTTACAAGTTTGTAGTTTTAAAAGATGTTGAGTTAGCATGCTTACGTTCTAGTATTCCCACCTAGGATAATAAGTTTAGGGTGTATTTTCTTTTAGAAAGAAAGATGCCTTCCTTTCACTACATAACTTTAATTCCCAGTAAATATCTTAGTCCTACTAGATTCTTCAACTCAAATTTCTTATCTAATTATTCTTTAATCCTTAATATTTCTTTAGAGCTATCTTCTGGTTGTAATCATGCCATCTATATAGACTATTAAGGATATTATCTTATCCTATCGATGTTTCAAGATTAATGTATGATCTATGATCTAAATTACTTTTTGGAATCCATATTTCTTCATTATAGAGCTGAATCACCAAAATCATGCTCTAGGTGATTACTTTAGTCCATATATTGCTTATTTTAACATGCATATAGTTATGTTTCTTAAAGTTACTGGTAGGATATCTATATAGACTTCCTCCTTAATTCTCCATAAGGAAGCCATTCTTCATATCAAATTGGTGAAATGGACATTTAAGATTTCTTGAAATTGAAATGTCCAGTCAAGATTTCTTACAAAGGATAAGAGCAAACTTGTAGTGTTTAACTTATCCATTAATGAAAGGTCTCTTGATAGTTTACATTATATATTCACATGTAACATTTTTCTACAAACCTTTCTTTGTACCAATTAATTGATCCATCTACCTTGTTCTTAATGGCAAAAAAAAACCCATCTACTCCCCACATTTTCATCCCTTTAGCTAGTAGAAGAAGAGTCTTTGTCTCATTATTTATTAATGCCTTTATTTTGTCATTTATAACTTAGACACACTTAGGGTTGGTGATTGCTTCCTGAAAATAGGTAGGAAAGTGAATAGAGGAGAGTTCATATAAAAAGGTTTTAAGGGTCTGAGGTAGCTATTTTTTAGACATCTAATTGACAATATGATACTTCAAGCTTTGTTTCTTAATCTTAAGAGAATACTTATTTGGTGGCACACCACCGTTATACTTAAAACATAAGTTATAACCAACAAAATATCGATATTGTTAAGATTTTATAAGGTTGTAGGAGTGCTTACCTCAAGAACATTCTTAATAGATGGGTCATCAATTACCAAAGAATGAGGGGAAATAATTTCAAGAACATCCTTTAAAGATACTTCTAGAGTCATATTTGGAGCTTTAGGTTTTTACGGCTCCTCACTTATTCCAAGGTTATTATATTTGGCTCTTTATTCCAGATCTCCCATTGAAAATGAGAATTGAAATTTGGTGGAGGGAAGAATTTTATATATTCTAAGAATGTGACATCGATAGTAACATAATTATATTGTAAGACATACCATAAAAAAAACTTATTACACATAGGTCAAGTTTTGATCTTTTATTTTTATGGAGGTGAACAAAGGTGACATAATAAAATTTTTTAAGGGAATTATCAAGGCTACTGGTAGTGTGGTATACATTAAGAGAGCATAAGGTGTAGTTTGAAAGTCCATAACCTTGAAGGGCATCCTATTAAGTAGATTTATGGTAGTTATGACAACATTGCCTAATATTGGTTGGGAACATAAGCTCTAATTAATATAGCTCAATTAATTTCTAGTACATGATGATTTTTCTTTTCAGTAATCCCACTCTATTGAGGGGTATAGGGACATATAGTTTTGAATAAAAAGTTAAAGTAGTCATGAAATCTTTGATTCATAAATTTGCCATTATTGGTAGATCTCAGTTTCTGAATCTTAACTAAGAACCAATTTTTTATAACAGAATGAAAGGGAAAAAAAGGAAACAAGTACATTATGTTTTAGAGGAGTTCAATCATTAAGAAATATCACAAACCAACATGTCCTAAATATAGTATATAATAGGAAAAGACTCCATACATTGGTGTGAATTAATGAAAAAGGAATGCTCCTTTTATTTCAACTCAATAGATAAGACGTAACTGACGATATCAGAGCCAACTTTGATGTTTGGTCGTGTCTTTTAGATGACACATGGAAGGTTCTCTATGCATGTTGAAATCATTAATGTAGTATAAGGCCTACTCTATCAATACCACACCTAATGAGATCCCTTAAAAGAATATCCTAAAGAAGTAAAAAAAAAGTGGATAAAATAAATAGTACAATTTAGAGGTTGGTAACTTTTTTAAAAGATGATAACAATTAATGCAAGAGAGACGGGACAACGAGAGTACGAGATAATAGTTGAGGACATTATAGTGTCAACCCCAAAAATTAGGGAAATCACCTAATAGGAATTTGCAATACCAGTATGATAAAGTGTGAAATTTTATGAAAAACAAACTTTGGTAGGGAGAGAGATGTGATTTAGTTATAGCCACTGTCGCCTTACTAATCCAACTATTGATGTTTGAAACCTCACGACATTTTTTTTGGCTTGGAGTCATGCCATTTATTAGGATATCCATATAGTTTGAAGCACGTGTCTTGAGTTTTCTTTAGAACACTTTAGCCTATTAAATTGCTTTCATTTCTTAGTCGAGTTGGATTTGCCTCCATTATAAAAGGAAGTGTACCCGGTAGGAAAAGAGGCAAATTTTCTATGCACAATCCTTTTAAAGCTAAGATTGCACCTAAGGAAGCCTTTAGGGTGTTAATCATCATAATTGATTTTCGCACTGCTTCTCAATAGATGTGAGCATAAACCTACTTAAAGGAATGAAAAATGAACCATTCCCCTTTTTAGTTTACTCTTTTATACCTAATTTATGCTTAAATGTACTCATTATTCTTATATTTTGATTTAGGATGTAATTAGAGGTTTTAAGTGCAAAATGAATTCGTTTGAAAAATTTTAGACAATTTGGTCACTTATTCACAAATAGGCATCACACTAAAGAATGCTTATAAAGAGCTCTAAAACTTTCATATTTAATTAGTTGAAAAATTTCAAAATTAGGCTTAAAGATAAAGCCACGCAAAAACACTATTAGGGATGAAGACATAACTTATCATATCAGTTGGTGGTAGGTCATGTAGTTTAAAAAAAAATCTAAGAAGAAATATAGTATAGGCACAAGTTTGTCACATTATTTACATTAGATAGCTATGTTTTATCTACCTATTGCATGATTTATTGGGGTTGTTTTGTTGCTTCTTCATGTGGGAAAAACATATAGGGACATCGTGACGTGGCAGCTAGATTTTGGGGATTTTGAGTGATCTTTGGAAGCTAATTTTGAATTTTCAGATTGGGTAGCTGCGTTTTCTATCCATCATGAGTGACTTTTTTGGGCTGTCTTTTGTTTTTGGTTTTGTGTGAAAAACTCCATTATTTGTCGTGGGTGTTGCAACTCCATTAACACTAACGTTTTGGTGAAGAAATGTTTACTTTGCTGGTGATTCTGTCCAAATTTGTTGCTGGGTTTTCTCCAAGGGTTGTGTGACTTTATTGGGTTGTTAAATATTATGTTTTTTATGAAGAATTTCCAAAAGTGACAGAGTTATTAAAGCTCTTGTGTTTACGACGTTCCAGTGATGAAACGTTTGTTGTTTCGTTGAGTTTTTGTGGCTACTGTGCATGGGATAACTCAATGACATTATCGAAGGTTCACAGTAAAATTTTTGGTGGACAACTTCCCATTCTTTTATTAATGAAGCTTCATTGTTAGGGGAGTTGTTTTCTTATCTCATGTGTCTTTGTTTATATCCTTATTATTTAAATTACTTGAGTTGTTTAATTCTTCTCTTTATTATCAAATATTATTGAGAAAATTCTCCGTTAAGGTTAGCACAAGGTGGTCATGTTATTGGGAGTGAAACACTTTCACGAGTTGTGAGGGCAAGGGATAGTGCCAAGAATAGGGTGAGTCTCTGTAATGCCTTGAGTAAAACAATTGTTGTATCACAAGTGAAAGCTGTTTAAGTTAGGTGCGGGCCCTGTAGACGTAGAAAAGGTGTGTCAAACTGTGTTACCGAATCTTAGGTGTTGATTTGTTTATTTCGTATTTGATTTTTTTTGTTTTCGTATTTGTCAAAAAACTTATAACTTCTGCGGCTAATTCATAATTTGTGTGAAACTATATCCTTTTAGATTTTTAAGTTGTCATAATTTTTTCAAAGGAATTGCCATCTTAATTAATACATGATAATCGACGCTAGAGATTACACATATGGGAGTTGTTACTATCTTCAAATTATGTAGTAGCACTAGGATCTTACACTTGTTTTACCGTTAAAAATTGAATGAAGCTACCAATTAATAAGTAATCTAAAAGTTAGCAACTAGTCCTTCATGATGTCATTATCCGAGTGCCACTTCTAGAATGTTGGGTTTGTGAGGGTTAATGTAAGTCATCTTTAATACAACTTAACTTATCTTTATCATAGATGTATATGTCAACTGGGTTGGTTGGCCCGTCAATAGATCAGGTTAGGATGCACCTGCCTAGGCTCAACCGTAGCCTGAAAAATTTAGCACGAGTTCGGCTCCAACCTAAAATCTAAGTCTAAGCCCAATCAGGCCTAAATCGCTAATATGAGTTTAATTGTTGATACATTTAATCATTTAAACTTAGCAATTAATGATACGAAAATGCTTAAGATGCTCACTTTGATTCATATTTGATTTTAGGTACATTTTGGAAGTGAAGGAATTAAAGTGACTCAAAAGCACTACATTTGGGCCGTTTTTTGAAAATTAATTTTCACTTGTCTTTATGGATCAAAAAGAAGAAAATTAAAAGACAAGAAGAAGAATTAAAAGTGCTCGCTGAAAAAATGAAGAAAAAATCAATAACAACTGAAGAAGAAAATGACAACGCATGAGGAGAAAGCTATGAGCAAAATGACAGCACTAAGCATCAAAACACAATCTGCGTTTCACGTAGACGTCCTGCATAACGCAGACAACATCTACATTTCATGTAGACAACTGCATTAAACGTAAACATTTGGCCAAAAAGAAGAGAAAAGAGGCATGAATAGTGGCGTAGCCACCAACATTAATTCGTCACATCGAGCTACAGTGGAGGTGCAACAGAAACGAAGAGTAGTAACATGAGAAGAGGAGTTGCATGAATAGTATAGGTGGACAAATGTTTATTTATCAAATCAATGAATAGGAGTAGAGATAGGAGAAGCTTTCGGCAGTAAGTGAAGAACTGAAGGGGCTTCGGTAGGGTTATTTAAGTGGGCTGAACCATTTTCTTTGGAAAGACCCATGGAAGGTAAGTTTCTGACATTGGTTTAAAGGTGACATCGACACTGATGACCCGAGTTAAGTATTTTTATTATTTTATTGTTTCTTTCTCTCATTAGAAATTAATTATGTTATCTTATATAGACTGATTGGCTATTTGAATGATGATGATTTTAATGCTCTATTGAATCATTTTTCATGAAAACCTATTGCTAGAATTGAATGCAATACGTAATGGTTGTATTCCCGATTCATGTATAGTGACTAATGGTTCCGATTTATTAGAGATAATATAACATAGGTTAAATAATTCGAGCTTATGTGATTATTGCCTACATTGGTCTATTTTTTGATTTGTAAGGCGGTTGTCCGAATAAACTTGGAGAGCTTTTCTAGATTTCCTGATAGCTAGGGTTAATTAACGAGCATTTCGTGATTAACTAGGATCTAAGGAAAAATTGGGATTAATAGAGCTTGTTGTTAATCTACGACCAGTAATTGCTAAGAGAGATAAAAGAACAACAAATCAATGAATTATGCTTAATTAGAGTGTTGGTTGAGATTGAACCAAAGAACTAGATCCCTACCGAATTCTCCAGTTTTATCATTTTTTGCATGTTTTCTTTAATTTATTTTCATTAGGTTTATTTATTTTATTTTCTTATTAAATAAAAAACCACCCAAATTACCTAAACATCAATTAATTTCATTTCGTAAGCTAATTGAATACTCTTTGTGGGATTAACCTAGACTCACCACTACTACAGTAGTAGTCTGGTTATTTTATTTTGACTAACGTTACCGCGCGTCGGTCAATTTTGGCGCTATTGCCGGGGAGTGTGGTGTTTAGTTTTTGTTTGTAATTTTAATTGGTGTTTTGTATATATTTGTTCGTAATTGATTTCTTTTCAGTTATTTCATGATCTTTTCATTTTTTGTTTCATGTTTGTGATTACAAAAATCGATATGGATAGAAGTAATTTTTTTCTTTAATTCATATTCTCAATCCTATAACAATGTTTGGACTGATCAACCTAACTTTTGTTATAAATGGGATAAGCAGCCGAATTACTTTCATGATAGTTTGTAGGAAGCACAATAATTCTCATACATACCAAAAGCTTCCTATCAAGACTCAAATACATCCTTGGAAGAATTAGTTAATGTGTCTGTTGCTAACACTTTGCAATTCCAGTAGGAAACAAGTTCTAGAATCCAGAACTTGACAAGTGAGACGGATTAATTGATGGAAGCTATCAACTACCTAGCATCACAAAGAAAAGAGACGCAACCATATTAACTTAAGGAGAACTCGATGGATATTAGCGCAAAAACCTTACAGAGTGAAGAGGAGCTTGATAATCTTAAATGTAGTACTCAAGCAATTGCTTTTGAAGAAGAAGAATTTGAGAAGGAGCTCGAAGCTGAAAAGGACATATGATTTAGCTCAGAAGTAAATACTGAGTCCATGATTATTTTTTAAACTAAAATACTGAGTCCATGATTATTTTTTAAACTAACTCTTCACCTTTGCATGGCAGATTGAAGGAACTAAACGAGGAAGAAAAAGGTGAAGAGATGATCGAAATATATCCCGAGTGCATGGACTCAGTCAAGATTGAAAGTCTGAGGATAGGGAAGAAGCTAAATGGAAATGAATATCAGCCAAGACCATATCCTGAAGATCCTTAAGTGGAGGAACTGCATGTAGGACCAGAAGATCACAATTTTGTCACATGAGGAAAGTATAGAGTCGAGCCAGTAACCCTAAAAAAAGGCGCTTCTTGGGAGGAACCCAAGGGAAGTAAATTTCTTTGCTTTTAAATTTGCACATTTTTTTATGCATATGTGTTTCTTTGTTGGTTTATTTTTGCTTGTTTTTAAGTTTTCAATCAAAATGAGAGAAAGAATAAAACAAACAAAGAAACATTTGCTCTTTTTCTATTGCTTCAAGGATTATTTAATTATGAGTAGAGAATGAATTGACTAGATAATTTCATAGCAACTTTGGCATATACTTTTGCTCTTGTGATTGGTTGATGTGTATTATCTTTAAAAGAATTGTGACTAGAGATAGACAAAGTCGATAAGATTTTGAGCCTTATTAGACTGAAACATCCATATCAGTCTCATTATCTTTTAATAATGTGAGACCTTCATGACATGTACATTCTGATTTTACGTTGAATTTCTATTCGAAAACATACTTTTATCACATGCATTAACATGAATATGATTAGGCATTCTTTATTTTTCATAAACTACATTAGCCAAATAACCTATCTTATTGACATGATTTTTCTCTTGATAAACCCGTTTGAGTTTTATACCTTTCTTTTTGTATCAATCACATTACATGCTTTTTACTTAACCAAATGTCCTGCCTAAGCTATAAAGCTAGTGGAGTATTTATGATAGGTGAGCTTGTGGATGCACAAAAGTGTAAGTATGGGGGTGTACATATGTGTGGATTGGCTATAATGATTGGAATGTTATTTTATGTCTTATTATTGAAATTCTCATATTAATGTAGTTTCTTTTAATGTTAAAAAAAGAAAGAAAAGAGAAAATAAAATAAAATAAAATAAAATAAAATAAAAAAGAAAGAAAGAAAGAAGAGAAAAACGAAAAAAATTGTTTAAATAAATTTATCTGGGAGCAAGTGCATATTTGTTGAAAAGTTGTTTATGATTAATGTGCTCTCCTAAAATTGTGATGAATGAGTTATTTGAGTATATTGGATATGAGGTAGATGTTGGCTTGGAAGGTTCACTATTGTGATTTCAATGTATTGTTGGCATAAATTGTATGAGGATTCCTTCAGATTGGTATATACTTCATGTAGTTTGTGTGTGACAGCTGAAATAAGTTGTGAAATATAAATGTTGCATTCGTCACAGCTGACGGTACCCAGTTTTTTATGAGTATTGCTTTGTTTCACTAGCTTAATGGCTTTCATGCTCCCTGGCATAAATACATCTCATCTTACCTTTACCCATATTACAACCCTAAAAAGTCTTTTGATTCATGATTTTGCATGTGAACAATAGTGGTGGAGAAATGAAATGATATGCAAAGTTATGGATTGCATGATCATGAATGGTGTTCAGTGTATCTATAGATATATTTTACTTAAACACATTTTCTGAGGCTACCATTAGATTACTCAGTTTCCAAAGATGATTGTTGATTGATCATAAGTAGAATCATTGAATGTTTAATTCTTTCTATGATTTTTGAAAGTCATTCATCTTTGTTTATGATTATGTATTCTTGGAACATATAGGAAATGAGTAAATGTTTCAGGTCTTTGAGCTTAATTTTGATGTTTTGTCTGAGGACGGCCAAAAGCTAAGTGTGGGGGAAATTGATATGTGTTTAATTGTTGATATGTTTAATCATTTACAATGAGCGATTAATAATACAAAAGTACTTAAGATGCTCACTTTCATTCATATTTGATTTTAGGTACATTTTGGAAGTGAAGGAATTAAAGTGAGTCAAAAGCACTACATTTGGGTTATTTTTCAAAGATTAATTTTTATTTGTCTTCATGGATCAAGAAGAAGAAAATTAAAAGACAAGAAGAATAATTAAAATTGCTTGCTGGAAAAATGAAGAAAAAATCAATAGGAGTTTAAGAAGAAAGTGACAACGCATGAGGAGAAAGCTATGAGCAAAACAACAGCACTAAGCATCAAAACGCAGTCTGCATTTTACGCAGACAACATTTGCATGGCCAAAGAGAAGAGAAGAGCAGCGTGAACAGTTGTAACATCCCGGTCTCACATAACGGGTCGGATCAGGGAACCGGGTATATGAGAAGACCCATGAGAGAAGTTAGGACAGACATACCTCATGCTCATGCATTTGTGAAAATGTGACTTATTGCAC
>JAOQML010008224.1:0-12461 GCA_027568935.1 Erythroxylum urbanii | reverse complement strand
AAAGTGTTGTGATTTTTCAGTGTATGTGATATGTTCTGCTTTCTGATTAATTGGACAAAGTGTTTTGAAAAAAAAAAATGGACACATAATGAGTGATAAGTGTAAAGAGTTTTAAAAAAAAAAATTTATACCGACTTTTATTAAGTGAAGTGTTAAGTGATGTGACACGCCACCCTCGCGGGGCACGAATTCGAGTATCACTGTCTATATCGGGTTCGGATCCAGCGGGAGTTGGGGTGTTACAGTGCCAACGTGTTGTTTTCCCATCTAAGGTATGCAAATAGGTTGTTTTTCCACTAAAGTTACCCAGTGAACATACCAACAGGCTATTTTACCCGTCAAAGGTGGCTAGCAATCTTGCCAATATGCTACTTTTCCAACCAAAGGTGCCCAACAGGGTGCGTTTTCCACTAAAGATGCGTAGCGACCTTGCCATCGTACTATGTTTCCCACCAAAGGTGTGCCAATGAGTTGCTTTTCCCACCGAAGTTACTTAGCCTATGCGTCAACGGGCTATTTTGCCCATCAAAGATACCTGACGAGCTTGCCAACATACTATGTTTCCCACTAAAGGTACCAAAAGGGCTGGGTTTCCCACTAAAGGTACCTAGCGAACATGCTAACGGGTTGTTTTGCACATCAAAGGAGCCTAGCAACCTCGCCAATATGTTGTTTTTCCTACCAAAGGTGCCCAACGGGTTGTGTTTCCCACCAAAGGTGCCCAGCAATTGAGCCAACGAGTTGTTATGCCCATCAAAGGTGTGCCAATGAGCTATCTTTTGTACTAATGATGTCTAGGCCAACGGGCTATTTTGCCCACCGAAGGGGTGCCAACTGGTTGTTTTGTCTACCAAAGGTGTGCCAATAGGCTATTTTTCCCATCAAAGGTGCCCAACGGACAAATTTTCCCACTAAAGGCACGTAGCTATTGTGCCAATGGGCTATTTCGCCCATCAAATGTGTGCCAACAGGCTGTTTTTCCAAACAAAAGTGCCTAATCACCTTGCCAATGGGTTGTTTTGCCCACCAAAGCTGCCTAGCGATCATGCCAATGGGCTATTTTGCCCACTGAAGGTGTCTAGCGATCGTGTAAATGTGTTGTTTTACCCACTGAAGGTGTACCAACGGGCTATAATTCCCACTGAAGTTATGACGACGGGTTGTGTTTCCTATCGAAGGTGTGCCAACAGGTTGTTTATACCACAAGGTGCCCAACTAATTGTTTTGCCTATTAAAGGTGCCTAGCGACCGTGCCAATGTGCTATTTTTCCCACTGAAGGTGTGCCAACAGGCTATGTTTGCCACCGAAGGTGCCTAGCAAATGTGCAAACGAGCTGTTTTGCCTACCAAAGGTGCCTAGCGGCTGTGCCAATAGGTTATTTTACACACCTAATCTGCCTAGTGGCTGTGCAAATGAGCACTTTTTCCCACTAAATGTGTACTATTGGACTGTTTTTTCCACCGAAGGTACCCAATGGGCTATTTTTCCCACCAAAGGTGCTTAACGACTGTGCCAACGAGCAGTTTTGCACACAAAAGATGCCTAGTGATAGTGCCAATAGGCTGTTTTGTCCATTAAAGGTGTGCCAATGAGTTGTTTTTCCCAGCGAAGGTGCCTAACATGTTTTTTCCTACCTAAGCTGCCTAGAGACCATGGCAAAGATCTATTTTTCCCACCAAAGGTGTGCTAACGGACTGGTTATCCTGCCGCTTGCATCCAAGCGAGCTATTTTTCCTACCGAAGGTGCCTAACAATTGTGTCAACGGGTTGTTTTGCCCATCAAAGGTATGCTAACGGGCTATTTTACCTGCTGAAGGTACCTAACAAATGGGCTATTTTGTCCACTGAAGGTGCCCAACATATTTTTTCCATCTAAATTGCCTAATGACCATGCCAAAGGTCTATTTTTCCCACTATAGGTGTTCTAACGAACTAGTTTTCATACCGCATGCACCTAAGCGAGCTATTTTGCCCATCGAAGGTGCCTAGAGATCGTACCAACATGCTATGTTTCCCACCAAACATGTCAATGAGCTGTTTTTCGCACCAATGGTGCCTAGTGATTGAGCTAACGGGCTGCTTAGCCCATCAAAGGTGTGCCAATGGGTTGTTTTTCCCACCGAAGGTGCCTGGTGACCACGCTAATGAGCTATTTTTCTTAACGAAGGTGCCTAGTGACCATGCCAATAGGCCATTTTTTCGAATAGGTACCAACAGGCTGTTTTTCCCACCGAAGGTGCCTAACGAGTTGTTTTGCCCACTGAAGGTGCCTAGCAATCTTGCCAACGAGCTATTTTGCCAGCCAAAGGTACATAACAAACGGGTTGTTTTGCCTATTGAAGGTGCCTAGTGACCATGGCGATAGGCTATTTTGTCCACCAAAGGTCTTCCATTAGAATTTTTTTCCTACAAAAGTGCCCAACTGGCTATTTTCCCACCTAACCTACCTAACAACCGTGCCAACGGTCTATTTGTCCCACCAAAGGTGTGCTAACAAACTTTGTTTCCTACCGAATGCTTACAAACGAGCTATTTTGCCCATTAAAAATGCCTAGCGACCGTGCCAATATGTTGTTTTTCCAATCGAAGATGTGAAAACGGGCTATTTTTTCCCACCGAAGTTGCGTAACGAATGTGGCAATGGGATATTTTTCCCATCGAAGGAGCCTAGCGACATTCCCAATGTGCTATGTTTCCCATCGAAGGTGCCTAAAGGGTTGTTGTGCCCACCAAAGGTGCCGTAATAGGCTATTTTTTGCACCGAAGGTGCCTAGGTGAAAGGGCTATTTTGCCCACCGAAGGGGTGCTAACAAGTTATTTTGCCTACCAATGGTGTGCCAACGGGCTGTTTTTCTCATCTAAAGTGCCCATCAGACTATTTTTCTAACTAAAGGCGCCTAGCCACTGTGCCAAAGGGCTATTTTACCCATTAAATGTGTGCCAACTGGCTGTTTTTCCAATAGAAAGTGCCTAACCACCATGCCAATGGGCTATTTTGCCCACCAAAGTTACCTAACAATTATGCCAATGGACTATTTTGCCCACTGAATGTGCCTAGTGACCATGCCAAAGTGCTTTACCCATTAAAGGTGTGCTAATGAGCTGTGTTTCCCACCAAAATTGCCTAGTGATAGTCCCAACAGGCTCTTTTGTTCACTGAAGGTGTGATAATAGGTTGTTTTGCCTATCAAAGGTGTGCCAATGGGCTGTTTATCCTACCGAAAGTGCCCAACAGATTGTTTTACCCATTGAAGGTGCCTAGTGACTGTGTCAATGTACTGTTTTTCCCACCGAAGGTGTTACAACTGGTTGTGTTTCCCAACAAAATGACCAACGGACTATTTTTCCCAACGAAGGTGCCCAATGGGTTATTTTGCCTACCAAAGCTGCCTAGCGATCCTATCAATAGGCTATTTTACCCACCAAAGGTACCTAGCAAATGGGTTGTTTTGCCCACCGAAGGTACCTAGCGAACGGGTTATTTTGCCCACCAAAGGTGTGCGAACAGGATGTTTTTCCTATCGAAAGTGCCCAACAGGCTATTTTCCCACCTAACCTACCTAGCGACCATGCCAACGGTCTATTTTGCCCACCGAAGGTGTGCTAATGGACTATGTTTCTTGCCGAATACATCCAAACGGGCTATTTTGCCCATCAAACGTGCCTAGCAACTGTGCTAACGTGCTATTTTCCCATTGAAGGTGTGCAAATGGGTTGATTTCCCACTGAAGTTGCCTAGTGAATGTGGCAACAGGCTATTTTGCTCATCGAAGGTTCCTAGCAACCTTTCCAATATGTTATATTTCCCACTGAAGGTGCCCAATAGGTTGTGTTTCCTGCCGAAGGTTCCTAGCGACTGTGCCAACAGGCTAATATACCCACCGTGCCAATGGGCTATTTCCCACCAACGGGCTATTTTGCCCATCAAAGGTGGGTAATGACCTTGCCAATGCGTTACTTTTCCCATCAAAGGTACCCAACGGGTTATGTTTCCCACCGAAGGTGCCTAGCGACCTTGCCAACGTGCTATGTTTCCTACCGATGGTTTGCCAACGAGCTGTTTTACCCACCGAAGGTTCCTAGCAAACGAGTCAACAAGTAATTTTACCCATCAAAGGTTTATAGTGACTTTCCTAATGTGCTTTGTTTCGCACCAAAGGTGCCCAACGGGCTGTGTTTCCTACTGAAAGTTCCTAGCGACTGCGCCGACGAGCTATTATGTCCACCGCAAGTGTGCCAATGGGCTATTTTTTACATTGAAGGTGCTTAACGTCTGGGCCAACTGACTGCTTTGCCCATCGAAGGTGTGCCAACGGGTTGTTTTTCCCATCGAAGGCACCCAACAGACTATTTTTTCCACCGAAGCTGCCTAGCCACTATGCCAATGGGTTGTTTTGCCCACTGAATGTGTGCTAATTGTTGTTTTCTGATCGAAGGTGCCTAATCATCATGTCAATGGGCTATTTTTCCCACCAAACCTACCTAGCGACTGTACTAATGGGCTATTTTTCCCACTAAAGGTGGCTAGCGACCACGCCAATGTGCTATTTTGCCCACTAAAGGTGTGCCAGCAGACTGTGTTTCCTACCGAAGGTGCCCAACGGGCTGTTTCTCCTACCGAAGGAGCCTAATGATAGTGCCAACGAACTATTTTGACCACCGAATGTGTGACGACAGGCTATTTTTCCCACCAAAGGTGTGCCAATGGGCTGTGTTTCCCACCAAAGGTACCTAGCAAACGTTCCAATGGGTTGTTTTGCCTACAAAAGGTGCCTAGCTACTGTCCCAACGGGCTATTTTGTCCACCGAGGGTGCCTAGTGACTATATAAATGAGCTATTTTTTCCATCGAACATGCACTAACAGGCTGTTCTCCCACCGAAGATGCCCAATAGGCTATTTTCTCTACCAAAGGTGCCTAGTGACTGTGCAACTGAGCTGTCTTGCCCACCAAAGGTGCGTAGCAACCGTGCCAACAGGCTGTTTTGTCCATTATAGGTGGACCAACGGGCTATTTTTCCTAGCGAAGGTGCCCAATGTGTTGTTTTCCCGCCGAAGCTACCTAGTGACCTTGCCAACGATCTATTTTGCCCATCGAAGGTGCCTAGCAATCGGGCCAATTGGCTATTTTACCCACTGAAGGTTCCTAACGGGCTATTTTTCCTACTGAAGGTGCCTAGCGACAGTGCCAATGGGGTGTTTTGTCCACCAAAGGAGTGACGACGGGCTGTTTTGTCAACCGACGATGTGCCAATAGGCTATTTTTCCACCAAAAGTGCCCAACGGACTATTTTTCTCAATAAAGGTGTGTAACGACCATGTCAACCGGCTATTTTACCCACCGAAGGTGCCTGCAACGGCACCAATGGGATGTTTTTCCCAAAGAAGGTTCCAAACAGCTGTGCCATCGTGCTGTTTTTTCCATTGAAGGTCTGCCAACGGGCTGTTGTTCCTGCCAAAGTTGCCTAATGACTGTGTCAACAGGTTATTTTTCCCAACGACGGTGCTTACCGGTCATGCCAACAGGCTGTTTTGTCCACCAAAGGTGTACCAACGGAATGTTTTTCCCACCAAAGGGGCCCAACGGGTTGTTTTCCAAACTAATGTGCCTAACGATCGAGCCAATGGTCTTTTTCACCCACCGAAGGTGTGCTAACAAACTGTGTTTCCTATCGAATGCATCCAAATGAGCTTTTTTGCCCACTAAAGATGCCTAGCGACCATGCCAACGTACAATTTTTCCCATCTAAAGTGTGCAAGCAGGTTGTTTTTCCCACCAAAGGTGCCTAGCGAACGTACCAACAGGATATTTTACCCATCCAAGGTGGCTAGCGAACTTACCAATATGCTACTTTTCACACCAAATGTGCCAACGGGCTATTTTGTCCACCAAAGGTATGCCAAAGGGATGTTTTCCTACAGAAGGTACCCAACGGGCTGTTTTCCCACCTAAGCTAGCTAGCGACTGTGCCAATGGTCTATTTTGCCCACTAAAGGTGTATTAACGGACTGTGTTTCCTATCGAATGCTTACAAACAAGTTATGTTGCCTACAGAATGTGCCTAGCGACCGTGCCAACGTGTTGTTTTTCCAATTAAAGGTGTGTAAATGGGTTGTTTTTCCCATCGAAGTTGCCTAGTGAATGTGGCAATAGGCTATTTTGCCCATCGAAGGAGCCTAGCGACCTTGCCAACGTGTTATGTTTCTCACCGAAGGTGCCTAACGGGTTATTGTGCCCACCGAAGGTGTGCCAATGGGCTATTTTCACACCAAAGGTGCCTAGGCCAATGGGCTGTTTTGCCCACCGAAGGGGTGCTAATAGGCTATTTTGCCTACCTAAGGTATGCCAACGGGCTGTTTTTCCAATCGAAGGTGCCCAACAAACTATTTTTTTCACTGAAGGCACTTAGCCACTTTGCCAACGGGCTACATTGCCCACCAAATGTGTGCCAACTGGCTATTTTTCCAATTGAAGGTACCTAACCACCATGCCAATGGGTTGTTTTGCCCACCAAAGCTGCTTAACAATTGTGCCAATGGGCTATTTTGCCCACCGAAGGTGCCTAGCAACCCTGCTAACGTGCTGTCTTGCCCACTAAAGATATGCCAATGGATTGTGTTTCCCACCGAAGGTGGCGACAGTCCCAATGGACTATTTTGTCCATCAAAGGTGTGATGACGGATTGTTTTGCCTACCAAAGGTGTGCCAATGGGTTGTTTATCCCACCGAAGGTGCCCAACAGATTGTTTTGCCCATTGAAGGTACCTAGTGACCTTGACAATGTGCTATTTTCCCACCGAAGTTGTGGCAACGGGCTGTGTTTTCAACCAAAAGTGACCAACATAATGTTTTTCCCATCAAAGGTGCCCAATGGGTTATTTTGCCCACCGAAGGTGCCTAGCAATTCTACCAATAGGCTATTTTTCCCACTAAAGGTACCTAGCAAACGAGCTATTTTTCCCACCAAATGTGCCTATCGACTATGCCAACGGGTTGTTTTTTCCAACAAAGGTGCCTAGCGATTGTGCTAACAAGATGTTTTGTCCATTGAAGGTCCCTAGTGACCATACCAACAGGTCATTTTTCCCATCAAATGTGTACCAACAGGTTGTTTTTCTCGTCAAAAGAGCCCAACGGACTATTTTTCCCACTGAAGGTACCTAGCAAATGGGCTATTTTTCCTACCTAAGGTGCCTAGTGATCGTGCCAAAGGGCTATTTTGCCCACCAAAGATGTGCCAATAGGATGTTTTTCCCACCAAAGGTGCCTAACGGACTATTTTTCGACCTAAGCTATCGAGCGACCGTGTCAAAGGTCTATTTTGCCCACCGTGCCAATGGATTGTTTCCTACCAATGAGCTATTTTGCCCATCGAAGTTGGCTAGCAACCTTGCCAATGTGTTACTTTTCTCACCAAAAGTGCCCAACAGGCTGTGTTTCTGACCAAAGGTGCCTAGCGACCTTACCAATATGCTATGTTTCCTACCAAAAGTGTGCCAATAAGCTGTTTTTCCCATCGAAGGTGCCTAACGAACGTGCCCAATTGCTATTTTGCCCATCGAAGGTGCCTAGTGACCTTCACAACGTGCTATGTTTCCCACCAATGGTGCCCAATGGGCAGTGTTTCCCACCGAAGGTTCCTAGTGACCATGCCAACGGGCTGTTATGTGCACTAAAGATGTGCCAATGGGCTATTTTTCCCATCGAAGGTGCCTAGTGTCTGGGCCAATCGGCTGTTTTGCCCATGCTGCCTTATTATAAGGAAAATGGTAGGCATGTACCCTTACAAGACATGTAATGTGGATGGGACTATATGGGTACCATCCATAGCCATCATCCTTTGGATACTATAAAGGTGGGCCATGCGTGTAATATGGGTTATAATATGATATAGGTAATGATCTAATGCATATTGAGGTATACATTGACATATGATTGAGCACATATCAATATGCCTGTGACCATATAAACGACTATATGATAAGCATTATGACAATCCAAAAGGATATAACATAATTTAATGTCATAATGTCAATCTATGCTTAGTATACTGCCATAAGTGACTTCCCAATATGTCACTTATAAATTACTGAGTGGGTATCTATTATAGTACTATGGTTAGTTGCATTACAATGACATATTACTGTCCATGATAGAGGTACATGTGGGTGATATAGGTATTACATCTTTGGTTATAATATGTCACCATAACAGATGTGTCCCTTATATACTGACATATATAATGGCCAATGCCTTACACAATATCTGGCACTATGTTTGGGATTACATAACTATGAATTATGTTGGTAACCATAGGGTCGTCACAATGAGATATGTTTGGTATTAGCTTCATATATAGCCTTTTTAACAAAAAGTTGTATACTAACATATGGTACATACCTTATGTTGGTATACCAAATGTCAATAATGATAATCCCAAACATATAGTACATACATTTAAAGGCATCCTAATGTCTTCATATGAATACTATTATAATCATTAATTATATTTGTTACCCATTATATATCCATAAGGACCTATTGATAACCATTTGCATATTCCATACCCATCTACATATAGTATACCATTTTTAGACCTATACTATACTATCTGACATATGGACATATAATTGTATAACTCTATACTAGGTGATAAATATGGTGTCATGCTCTGGGTAAAAACCCATGGAGACACATGTATTAGTATATGGATACCATTGATATTACTCTTAAACTAGTGCCTACTATCTTTGAGTACCATATGACACTGGAAGCATCGTATATAATGTGGCCCCTATAGGATATATCTGTGTTTATATCCATGCTTTTCATAATGAGAACCAAGGTTAACATGTTCTTGATGGAAAGCTTACTGCCATGGATGGAGGATTACATGGAGATTCACGTGGGAAGCATGTTACCATAAGTGGACAAGTTGCTGCCAATGATCCATTATATATTCCCAGTGGCCCAATCACAAGATCAAAATCCAAGAAGATCAAGGAAGCCATGTAAGGATTGGTGCCCAAAACTTGGGCAAATTTGGACAATTGGGCCGAATTAAAGTATTCACTATGCAAGAGCAAGCCATTCAAGTTAGGCTTCGAAGAGGGAGATCCAATCTTGATCCATTGTATCAAGGTTGTGGAAGACTAAAACAATTTTGAAGATTACATGTTTAGGCTATGCATTCTTGGACAGATTCTTGAAGATTACATGTTTGGGCCATGAATCATGTGCAAGACTTAAGTATTGGTTTATTTGGTTATATTTTCTTAATATAGCTGAAATCCTATATTAGGTAGGCTTTGGTTATGTTTAAATTTGATTAGATGTCTTTATATAAGATTTGGATCAAATTTGATTAGTTAGAGTTTGAATTGTAATTAAGTCTTACAATCTTATTCCAAGTGGGATTGGCATGACTTGGACTTTTGCTACAAGTAGGAGTAGTTTGTTAAATTCAAATTAGGTTTATCTCATCTTAAAATCCTACATGTACTAGGACTGGTGTGATACATATCAGATCAAAGAGTTAGAGACTTGGTGAAATCAGATTTGTTATGACCTTGTTTCTTAGAGTTCTATTAGAATTAGTATTTATAGGGTCTTGGACTTCATTATGGAAGGAAGAATTTAGATTATGAAATTGGAAAATAGAGAGAGAGTTTTCTCCTTGAGCTCTTAAAAGAACAAACCTATAACTTATCAAAGAAATCCTTTCTTTGTGGCGTTCACAACCCTTCCATTATAACCTTCATTCAAGTTTCTGTATTCCTTAGGATTAGACTTTAATATAGTCTAAGTTTTTGGTTTCTTTGTTTCTTGGGTGTAGGTTCTTTATACCAAGGTTCTTGTCTTTTTAGACAAAGGATCAAGGTCCATTAAAACCAGATTTGTGTTTAGGTTTCTTGGAATCATATGATCAAATTCTTGTGGGTTTTTTAGGGTTTTCGATTGGGTTCACATCATTTGGTAATCAGAGTCATCCTAAACCAAATCTTCTATCCCTCCAATTTAAGATTCACCCTTAACATCTTGTTTTGGTTGTCTATCTTTTTGTCTCTGCTTTGTCACACCCCATACCCTAAAACCATGAAATTTTCCACCCTCATACCCTAAAACATACCAACTAACCGTACCTATCCATTCCACCCAAAACAAATTATATTTTCTTAGTTTTTTTTTGTTTTAGTTTTTCTTTTTTTTTTTCATTCAATATAGTTCAAGACGCCTTGTTCTTCAAAGATTAGGGTTCTTGCATAAACCACAAAAAAACAGAAAAGAAAAGAAAAGTGCAAGAAACTCCAAGAAAGTGCAAGAAAGTGTCAAGAAGTTCAAGACAGTTAAGTGTTCTTCTTCTTTTAACATTCTTTTGTTCTTTTTCTAAACTTCTTCAACCTTTTCTTCTAGAAAAAAACCAGTTCTTGATTATATTTAGTGAACTAACACATCGCTTGGATTATTTGAAGGTTTGCTTTATTCCAAAAGAACTTGATAGAGAAAACGAGAGTGGAAAAGGTAAGAGTGAGTGAGATTAGCATCGGGAAAAAGCCAAGAAGAGTGAAACACGAGTAGAGTGTCATTCTTTGAGTGTAAACACTAAGGGAGTGAGTGAGGTTTTTTCTTGTTTACTAATATTCATTTGTTGTTTTATTCATGTCTAAGCAAAAGGAAAGTGCTACCAAAGAGACTTCTATAAGCATAGATGGTGATCTGAAGTTCATGATTTAGTCCATCCAACATCAATTTCAACGGTTTGACTTCTTGTTTGAGGAGATGAAGAACAAAATGGATTCCCTTGAAGCTAACAAGCATAGGAGGCAACCAAAGAGGGTCCAAAGCACTAGGGAGCAAACTGATTTTTTAGATTATGAAGAAGATTATGCCATGACCATTTTGCATGATGAGGAGTATGATGTAGAGGTTGTTATAGGTAGAGGCCAAGGTAGAGAAGCTAGGGGAAGGATGCATAAGCAAAATTTAGGTGGGAGAGATGATGATGTGGGTAGAAACTAAGGAGGAAGGGATATGGTGGACAGAAACTTAGGGAGCATTAAAATGAAGATACCATTATTCCAAGGTAGGAATACTGAAGCTTATCTAGAGTAGGAGAAAAAGGTTGATTTGATCTTTGATTGCCATAATTATTCAGAGGAAAAGAAGGTAAAGCTTGCTGTTGTGGAGTTTAAAGACAATGCTCTTGTATGTGGGATCAACTAGTGACTAGTAGGAGGAGAAACCTATAGAGGCCTATTAATAGTTGGGATGATTTGAAGGCTCTCATAAAGGGGAGGTTCATACCTAGCCACTACTATAGAGATCTGTTCCAAAGGCTTCAAAGACTTACTCAAGGGTCCAAGAGTATGGAGGAGTACCACAAGGAGATGGAGATAACCATGATTTGGGCTAATGGGGAGGACTGTGAAACCACTATGGCAAGGTTCTTGAATGGGTTGAATAGAGATATTGCTAATGTTGTGGAGTTGCAACATTATGCAGAGAGTGAAGACATGGTACGTATGGCCATAAAGGTGGAGAGACAACTTAAAAGAAAAGGGGCAACAAAGAACTACAACAATTCTAACTCAATATGGAAGCAGAATTGGAACAAGCAAAATTAAAATTTTGAGAGTTCTCCTAAGCCCAAAATTGAGCCTATCAAAGCTAAAGATGATGACTCCAACAAGCTTAAAGGTAAATTTAAAACCCAAACTAATCGTTCTCGTGATATTAAGTGTTTTTGTTGTTGGGTGTAGGACATATTGCTTATCAATGTCCAAACAAGAAAGTGACGATTATAAAGGAAAATGGAGAAGTGGAGACCGAGAACGATGATGATTGTGATGACATGCCATCTTTGGTGGATGATAGTGATGATGGTAGAGCTAGTAAACCCGTAGATGGATGGGAGATGTTATCCCTTGTAACTAGGCGTCTTTTTAATGCTCAAAACAAGGTGGATGATTCTGTCGAACAAAGGGAGAACATATTCCACACTAGATGCCATATCAAGTCTAAAGTATATAGCATGATCATAGATGGGGGGAGTTGTACCAATGTTGCTAGCACATCCCTTGTAGAGAAGTTAAGCTTACCTACCATAAAACACCCTAAACCCTATAGATTACAATGGTTGAATGATTGTGGGGAGATTCGAGTAACTAGGTAAGTTTTGGTTAGCTTTTCTATTAGGAAGACCTAGCTTTTTATGCCAAATCAGTTTTTCTTTATCTGTTGATAAAAAAACAAGAAATATTTTGAGTTTGCAAATCTTTTAAATTGATCTTATAAAGATTGTTTCATCTTTTGGCAAAAAAGAATATAGACCCGTCCTTGTTTTTGACTACACAAAAATTTTGATTAAAGAATACTTTAAAACTAGAATCACATAATTGACTTACACTAATCAAGTTATGTTTTAAACCTTCAACTAGTAGAACATTATCAATACATGCAA
>JAOQML010008154.1:0-12464 GCA_027568935.1 Erythroxylum urbanii | reverse complement strand
TGTATAATCTCAACCTAACCAAACATTCACGTTTAACACTAAAAACATGCTTTTTTTGTAAAATAATACACTTATAAAAGAATTTACCTCAAACAACGCACAATGAGTAAGACAATAGTCGAAACACGATCGAAAAATGCGAGAGAAGGAGTCGGAAAACTCTGAGCCGTAAGGAAAGAAGAGAAATGAAGGCGCGAGGGGAGGGGAGGGGGTCGGGCGCGACTTAGAGGAGCTGGATTACCGACGAAACACAATATTCCGTCGGTAATCTAGGTTTCCAGAATACGCGTCTGCTGACAGTTACCGACGGATAAGACCATTCCGTTGGTAAAAGCGCGACATTTTTATTACGATCAAAACTCAAATACCGACGGAACAATTATTCCGTCGGCAAACTAGGTTTTGCTGTCGACAGTTACCGACGGAATACTATCTGCTCGTCGGTAACTTTCGGCAAGTGTACCGATGGAATATTGTTTCCGTCGGTACTATTTGTTTATGAAAATAGTTACCGACGGACATCAAACATTTCGTCGGTATACTAGGGTTATATCAACCAATGGATCGACGAAAACTTTATGCCGTCGGTGTACCGTCTCCTCTTCATCGACACGACGACGTCTGTAAACAAGTTACCGACAGAAACGCCAGACCGTCGATAAATTGCTTCCAGATATAGCGACGGAATGTACATCCATCAGTAAATGAAAGCTAAATACCGACGGTAGAGTTCCCGTCAGTAAATCGACGAAGCAATTAAATTGTGGGAACAATTCCCGCATTTTTCCCGTCGCCGTGACTTTTGGCGTCGCTATTTTCCGTTGGAGATTTTATGCGAAAGTTTTTCCTACAGTATTTTCGACGGACGTATTGCCCGTCGGTAAATCACTGTATTTGCCGACGGAATATTTAATTTCCGTCGGTAATTTGCGACGGACTGATTTCCGTCAGAAATATTCCGACGCTATTACGTGATTTTCTTGTAGTGAATGCATAGTGCATAAATCATTTTATAATCAAGAAAATTTTATTTTAATTTTTAAAGAAAAATTCATTGATCTTCAGACAAATTTAAAGAAACTTTTACAAGTGTTTTGAGTCAAATATTCATCAAAATAGAGTGATTTACTACTCTTGAAAAAATTAAAGTGTTAGAAATTAACATTTCAAAGTTTTCTAAAAATTAATTTCTATATGGATTTAACTAACCTAAAAGTTTAGTTCAACAACAACAATAACATTTCAATAGAAATCTACCGAGATGTGGAGTTTGAGGAAGTCACAAGTGCGTCTTACACTTAATTAACAGAAAAACTATTTCTGATAAACCCACACAAAAAAGAAAAAGAAAAATAAAAAATGATTTTGAAAACGATTTGAAGAAAACAAAAGCCAAAAATATAAAAAATAAGAGTATAAAAATAAAGATGTTTAAAATAAAAATAAAAATAAAAATAAAATAAAGATAAAATGTACATAAAGATAAAAATAAGTAAATAAATAAAAAACAATAAAGAAGACAAATAAATAAATAAAACAAGCAAACAATTGAACGAGAACAAAAAAATAAGAAATACCTAAATAAAATAACTAAAGGGACCATTATCACAACCAAAAGTATTTAGGTTACATTTAAGACAAAATAATCAAAGTAAAAGGTTCAAAAGACTTAAGAAAAAAGAAAGATATCTTTATATATGATCCTCTAGCTATATCTTAATTAGTTTGTCAAAGTTTCATATTGAGGGCCAAGTTCTGTCATACCTGATTACCTCATCTCAATTCTTTAGGTCTTCCCCTTCTTATCGGAGTGTCAAAATGTCTTATCTTAATATGTCTAAACTACCTAAATCGTATCTTTCTTAATATCAATTTTAACCACCTTCAATTTATCTCTTACCACTATATTCTTAACTTTATCTCTTCTTATATTTGGTGAAACTTTTTAATTATTACAAAATATGTGTTGGTTTCCAACTTATCGATACTCCAATTGAATAGCTACCATGTAGCCAATGGTAGGAGATTAGCTTAATGAAATATGCTCTTAAACTATTTGTTGAAATATTTATATTGTGTATTTAATAGTCATTTGAAATGATTTTATGGATAAATAGACTATAATTGAGTTGTGAAAAAAATCAATATATTATCAAGTTTTTAAGAGCCTTAAGAATTTAGAGAGAATATTTATGTATATGTGTATATTGCATAACATAGATTGAGCATTGGTTTATTAGTGTAAGCAATAAAAGAATGTTTTGAATTATATATAGTTTTTAAAATATATATTATGAGAGTTCCTCTCAGATTTTGAATAAGAGTTGTAAAAGAGTTCTTTTCACCCCTATCAATGTAAAATGATTATAAGGGGTCTATGTACTTACAACAAATAAGATAATTTACGAAAGGTTCTTCTTTATTATCCAAGGAAGAAGTTAATGAAGCCTCAAGTAAAGATTAGAAAGTGAATGCAAGACTTTGAGATGGGCACAACAATCATTTGAATTCAAATATCTACATTGCTTATAATTGTAATTTAAGTAATAACTTGATATTTGCTATTGCTGACAATACATAGAATTTTAATATAATTAGTTATAATATCTACATTAAAAAATTATACCATAGAGGAGGACTTAAATAGTAAATATAAAATTGAAGCACAAGCAATTTGGTATTTAAAATTTTAATCATCAAAAATTTTTCTTATATTTAAATGTATTTTTATTACATTTTCATAAATGAATAAAAATAAGTAAATTATTTATAATTATTATATATTAATGAGATATGATATATAATATGTTTCATCGAAAGTAAAAAGAGAAGGAATAGTATGAATAAGTGAGCAATACATTTTGTATAAAATATATATAAAAAAAGAATAATCTAAAGTGATTAGCATCAAACAGTTAGAAGAAACAAAAAACAAAAAAGTTATCATAACTTTACTGAAAATTTTAATTACGTCATTTGATATTATCTTTAGTCAACACTTTCAAACTATTTTCTTAAAACAAATAATTCAAAACAGAAACCTTACAAAGGCTAAACTATATGGGTTTTATTTGGATAATCAAGTTGACTGGCTAGAAATCCTCGATGGTTAGTATGAAAGTGGTAGACATAGTTTGACTTAACTAGAATATTAATTGCTTATTACACGATGTATTATTGGTATTAGTACAGGTAAATATCAAATATGTGGTAGAATTGTGTACTTTTTTCATAAATAGGGTTGTTATGAGAATTTGACAAAGCATTAATAGAGCTTGCATATGAATGTGTTATGAGAATTTGACAAAGCATTGAGATGTTTGAAGTGTGTCCTTACATCTTAACTACATAATTTAATTAGCAACAATAGAAAAATAAACATAAACATCATAAAATGTCATGCAATGTAACAAGTTGTACATAATGCTCTGTATAGTTTGTTTTGTTATACAATTATTGTTTAGTTAGTGAGGATAGTTTAGTCTTTCTACTCTTTTTTCCCTTTTCCTAGTTGTTAGTTTGTTAGGCCTTTTATTATAAAAAGGACTGGGCACTGTATATCTTCTTTATGAATTGAGAATAAAGTGATTTCTCTTTCATCTTTTATTTTTCTGCTAAGGTTTCGAAGGTCTTGGTACATGGTATCAGAGTGACACAACGGTTCTCGATCAGGCTTACTTCTGAGCAGATCTAGTAGTAGATAGTTCTGGGTTTTCAAATAGAGCACACCATAAATGAATCGGGTTCGAAAATCTCCAAGGAAGTCAGGTATATAGAGATGAGTGTCCTCTTCAGTTGCAAGGGTCTGATCACCCAGGTATGACTCTTATGACTTCCTTTTTAATTGGCGACAATTATTTAAGTTGGAGTAGATTTGTTAGAATCGCTCTAGGAGCGAAAATGAAATTAGGGTTTGTAAATGGGAGTTACCCAAAACCCAATCTCGATTCAGTAGAGTTTATTCAGTGGAATAGGGTGGATTGCATGGTGAGATCGTGGATTTTAAACAGTATTTCTAAAAAAATTGCTGAAGTTTTTATCTACACAAACTCAGCCAGAGAGTTGTGGGTAAAGCTACAGGAGAGATTTGGGGAGTCTAATGGGCCATTGGTTTATCAATTACAGAGAGAGATCAGCTCCATCTCTCAAGGGAATTTATCTGTAGCTAAGTATTTCACTAAGCTAAGAAAACTCTAGGATGAACTTGTATGTCTTATGCCTATCCCACGTTGTATATGTGGAGCGATAAAACAATGTATTTGTGATACTGGGAAAGGTCAGGCTAATATAGTCTCCCTTAATCAACTTATGCAATTTCTAATGGGTTTGAATGAGGGTTATGACAACGTGAGAAACCAGATTTTAAGCATGGATCCTTTACCTAGAACTCATTGTCTTACAAGTAGAGAAATAGAGGGAAGTGAATTTTGGAAATTTTGAATCAGTAGAAGCCAATGCAATGATGGTTAAAACACAATTGAATAGAAAACAAATTGAAAACACTAATAGTCAAGGCAAACAGAAGCAAAAGGGAGGGACAATAAATAAGAGTGAACTATTTTGTAACTACTGCAAGGAAAACGGGCACCGAAAGGACATCTGTTTTAAATTGCATAGGGTTCCAAACTGGTATAAAGAACAGCAAGAATGAAGGGGGAAAACCATAGGCAAATCCTTTGCTGCTAATGCAGTTTCTGTTGATATGAAACAAGAAACAGAGGAGGATAGCAAGAATCCCTACCTGGCTAAAATAATCAAGCAAGAGCTGCTAAAGAAGCTGTGAAAAGGAAAGCTGTAACAAACCTAA
Organism: Erythroxylum urbanii; assembly: GCA_027568935.1. Taxonomy (NCBI): domain Eukaryota; kingdom Viridiplantae; phylum Streptophyta; class Magnoliopsida; order Malpighiales; family Erythroxylaceae; genus Erythroxylum; species Erythroxylum urbanii. The sequence continues at coordinate 7,657 of JAOQML010008154.1, read as the reverse complement.
TCATGGTGAATTTTGCCCATCTGAATGACTTTGCAGGTATGACCCTATTTAAAGCTTTGACTTGCCTAGACTCATTGGAACCAGGGTCTTGGATATTAGATACAGGAGCTACTAATCATATGTGTGTGGATCACAGTTTGTTGAAAAACCCAGTTATTGTTGATAAATTTACTCCTGTTTGTCTCCCCGATGGCTCATTAAAATCAGTTCATCATATAGGAGACATCTTATTACATCCTAACCTCATTCTAACTCAAGCTTTGCATGTTCCAACCTTTAAATACAAATTGATTTCTGTTAATAAATTAGCCAATACTAATTTCATTCCTTTCAAATTATTTGCTTCCCACTGTAGTATACAGGACCTGAAGACTAAGAGCATACAGGCTGTGGGGAGAGTAGTTGGGAGATTATACATATTAGATAGGAGTTCCTTTTATAAGGAAACTATCCAGAAGTATACTTTATGTATTGAAAAGCCTATTTATGAGGTTGTTAATTCGGTTTCATTGAATTCAATTTGGCATTTAAGGTTAGGTCACTCATTTACTGATGTATTGAAACATGTTGAATGTGTTGGAAATAAAGAGAAAGTTTAAATCAAGTGATATCTGTCCTATGGCTAAACAATAGAGGTTATCTTTTTTTCAAAGCAAGACCCATACAACTGAAACATTTCAGTTGATTCACATAGACATATGGGGCCTTTATAGACAAAAATCCTTATCTGGCACACACTTTTTTCTGACAACAGTTGATGACTTCAGTAGGGCTACTTGGACCTACTTAATGAGTCATAAATCTCAGGCAGTCCATATCCTGACAACTTTCTTCAAAATGATAACTACTTAATTTGAAAAGAGATTGAAGGCAATTAGAACTAATAATGGAGCTGAATTTCTAAGTAAGGATTGTCAACATCTTCTTAATGAGTTAGGAATTGTGCATCAAAAGTCTTGTGTCTATACACCCTAACAAAATGAGGTTGTAGAAATGAAACATAAGCATCTCTTACAGGTTACAAGAGCAATCATGTTTCAGGACCCTCTACCTAGACAGTTTTCGGGGGAATCCATCTTAACCACTACGTACTTAATCAATAGATTACCCTCTTCACTCCTACATTGGAAATCACCTTATGAACTCTTATTTGGTAAACCACCTAATTATACCCATCTTAAGACATTTGGTTGTTTGTGCTTTGCTACTAACACTTCACCTCACAAAGACAAATTTGACCAACGAGCCTCCAAATATCTCTTTATTGGCTACAATTTAGGCCAGAAGGCTTTCAAACTGTTTAACCTTGAAACTCACCAAACTTTGGTATCTAGGGACGTTGTTTTTCATGAACTTCATTTTCCATATAAGTATATGTCTCCTTCCACACCTCCTGTACCCTTACCCTCCATACCAGTCGACCTTGATACCTATTCTACTATACCTATCTCTCTTTCCTGGTCCTCCTCCATACTTGAACAAATTTCTGAGTATAATGCTGACCCTTTTGTGGTTCCCCCTAAAAACCAAATTGAATATGGAGATTCTCTTAGGAGAAGTAGTAGGGCAAAACATAAACCTGCCTGGTTAGATGACTTTGTATGCCAAACTTACTATGCTAAGGAAGATTCAGTTGTAACAAATCCTCTTATTTCTTTAGGTCCTACATCTTTCGGCCCTAACCGCTCTACCTCTGTTACACCCACACATTTCACCTCCATATACATATCTTTTTTAGCTAATCTATCTAATGTTCATGAACCTCAATTCTATAATCAGGCTAAGGACAACGCATATTGGGTCAAAGCAATGTAGCAAGAGCTGGATGCTCTTGAAACTAACCATACCTGGGAGCTGACTCCTCTACCCGAAGGTAAGAGAGCCATTGGCTCTAAGTGGGTCAATAAATTGAAGTTGAATCTAGATGGTAGTGTTAATAGATTTAAGGCCAGACTTGTAGCAAAAGGATATAACCAGATTAAGGGCATAGACTATACAGACAGTTTTTCTCTTGTTGCAAAGGTTGTTACTGTCAGATTATTATTAGCCATTGCATCTTCATACTCCTGGCCCCTGCATCAAATTGATATCAACAATGCATTTTTGTATGGCACTTTAGATGAAGAAGTCTATATGGTACCACCAGATGGTTATTTAAAAGCTGACATAGCGCAAGTTTGCAAACTAAAAAAAACTTTATATGGCCTTAAGAAAGCTTCAAGGTAATGGAATCATGATTTTACATTTCAGTTGAATTAGTTTGGTTTCCTACAATCACAACATGATCATTGCCTTTTTATTAAGTCCACTAGAGGTTCTTTTCTAGCTCTTTTGATCTATGTAGATGATGTTTTAATAACTGGATCATCTGAAGCTGATATCAATGCAGTTAAGACTTTTTTGCATGACAAGTTCACCATCAAGGACCTTGGACATGCCAAATACTTCTTGGGTTTGGAAAGTGTTAGGTCTACCAAAAGCACTTCCATCAATTAGCGGAAATACATCTTGGACATCATCAGAGATATGGGTATTTCAGCTGCCAAACCAATCACCACTCCTTTACCTCTAGGTATTAAGCTTAATGAAAATACAGGTTCTCTTTTATCTAATCCTGATCAATACTGAAGGCTTGTTGGTAGACTGTTATACTTAGGTTTCACACGACTAGACATTATCTATGGAGTGCAGCAACTCAGCCAATATATACAGACTCCATGTTCACAGCATTGGGAAGCAGCAATTCATGTAGTTAAATACCTTAAAGTTTGTCTATCCACAGGTCTTTTTTATTCTGCTAGCCCTCATTTCCGCCTTCAAGCAATCTGTGATGTCGACTGGACCACGTGTTCAGATTATGAAAGATCCCTAATTGGCTTTTGCATTTTTCTTGGCTCTTGCTTGATTTCCTGGAAAACAAAGAAACAATCCACATTTTCTAGGTCTTTATCAGAAGCTGAGTATCGGAGTATGGCCTCAATCGTTTGTGAACTACTTTGGATCACCTATCTTTTTCATGATTTGCAGATTACAGTATCGAAACCTATTCCCTTATGGTGCGACAATAAAGCAGCAATTCATATCACTGCAAATCCAATCTTTCATGAGTGCAACAAGCATTTGGAAATTGACTGCCATTTGGTACACAATCAATTCAAGGCTGCCTCATCCTTCCTCAACATCTTGCCTCCAAACAGCAGCTTGCAGATATGTTAACTAAAACCTTACCTACTATTATATTTTCTTTTCTACTATCCAAGTTGGGCTTGGTCGATGTTCACCAAGCTCCAACTTGAGGGAGGGATGTAACAAGTTGAACATACTGCTTTGTATAGTTTGTTTTGTTATACGGTTATTGTTTAGTTAGTGAGGACAGTTTAGTCTTTCTACTCTTTTTTCCCTTTTCCTAGTTGTTAGTTTGTTAGGCCTTTTATTATAAAAAGGACTTGGCACTGTATATCTTCTTTGTGAATCGAGAATAGAGTGATTTCTCTTTCATCTTTCATTTTTCTGCTAAGGTTTCAAAGGTCTTGGTACAAACACATTGATAAAGTTGATACAACGAATAGAAGAAATACCTAAGAGTATGGGTCTGGTGAAGGTACTATTGTTTATATGCTTGATCCATCTCTCTTGATTTGTTCACATAAAAGGATTCAAAACTATTAAATATGAAAAATAAATTATAACCTGAATTTTAAAAAGTGACAATAAAATATCTTAACTTTAAATTTTTCACAAAAGTACACGACGTTAGAATTTCTGTTAACAGATCTGACATGGCTTGCCACGTTAGCTATAATAAATCACAAGTGAGATGTCACGTTAGATTATAATTAAATTAAATTAATTATTAATAAAGAAAACAAAAAGAAAAAGAAAACCTAATCTAACCCAAATTTCCTGTTTTCCATCTTTCTCCTGCCTACACTCATTGTCTTTGCCTACTCTCATTGTTTTGCCACCATCTTTCTCTTGTCAGCAATATATTTTTTATTAAGATGACATGCTCTTGAACAGATTACATAGTAAAATGTAATCCTTTGTTATAAAATAAATGGCAATATAAAAATTTTTGGGTATAAATATCAACCTAATTTTTTAGATAAAATCAATCTAGTTTTACAGTAAATGTACGCATTTTCTTTCAATTCTTTATAGGATGGGTTTATAGACATTGTCAAATTCTATCTGCAACCTAAAATAGTGAAAAAAAAAGATTATACATTCCATAAGCACACCACTTAAGCTTACAAGAAAAATCTAGATATCAAACTAGATTTGGATATCCTAACTAAGAGATAACGTATTTGTAGTTGCTTATAGAGGAAGCTTAGTGACAGAAATTCGGATCCACCCTGCCAATTAGCTTTGATATTTACCCCTGCTTAGCAACTAAAAAGCTTTGTTCTTTGTTTCTTTCAAAGAACAAACTTAGGGACATGCATTTTCCAACTAAAAAGGAATGTAAGTTCCTTAACTAGTCAAGCACTCCAACAAGAAAAACTTCCAACAACCAATCAACCATAAGTAAAATATTGAATCCACCTTTAAGATGCCCTGAAAAATATAAATTCATAGTCAATATCTCTAAAAATTTACCCTGTAAAGTAGATAGAGTTCTTAAGAAGGAGACATTGAAAAGCTAGACCATTCTTAGCATTTTAAGAATTAAGATTGTAGGAAGAGATAATCAATGTAGGCAGATGGTGCACAGAGACAATAATTATAAGCAGATGAGAGAAAGATGGATAAAAAGAAGCTTGAGTTAGGGTAAGATTTCTTTTTTCTTTTATTAATAATTAATTTAATTTAATTATAACTTGTCGTATAAATTGATTTACTTGAACCATTACACGTTTGACTTATTATAGCTGGCGTCGCTTGCCACTTTAGATCTGTAAACAAAGACTCCAACTTTCAGTTATTTTTGCAAAGAATTAAAAATTTAAGTATTTTATTTACTTTTTAAAGTTCAAGTTATAATTAAGTAAAATTTGAGATTTCTTTTAGTAATTAACCATATTTAATTAAACTTGAAAAGTTAACAAAATTGAAAAATATTTGTTTGGAATTGAATCAACAATTGGAAATAATCTAGAGAATTGATTAAACTTAACGCGTGTTAAACTTTTGAATAACAAAGCTTAAAGAACAAAAACTTTAGCTGGAATTCAGTAGAAAAATAAAGGGGAAAGAAACTTGTGAAAAACTAGATAATTGAGTATTTAAAATAAGGGTTTAAATAACAAAGCTTCAAAACATCGAAAGTATACAAGTTCAACTGAACATACCCTCGAGTTCTTATACACTTAGAAAAAGACAAGAAAACGTGAAGCGTGCAATTATATTCAAACTCTCTCAAAATACTCCATTCATACTTGCACAGGGTACTCTCTCCCCTAAGTGTTTGGAAGTTTCGTTTACTTGATTTGGCAAAAAAAATCTCCATTGAATTTCTGTGAAAAACAAAATCTCCCTTGATCAGAAAAAGAATTATTAAATTCTTCCTTGAAATAAGTGAACTATAAGTAGCGAAGAAGCTCCTCCTTAGTCTTCAAGAACTACGAAATTAGTTATGCAAGAAAAATAGTTACATAGAATGAAGGAACTTAAAAAGTGATTAATTGTTAAAATAAACAATGACAAAAACTCCGGGTTGGTTGAAAACTTATCAAATTGATTAACAAAAAAGAGGGCCTCGTGATTGGGTTTTGGAAATGCTACTTCTGGGTGCTCAATGTTCATTGAAACAAATGACGTAACCGATTTTTTAATTTTGTGGTCGGGCCAGCCAGTCTATTCTGATTTGACGACAACGGACGCAAGTTCTTCTAAATAGGATGAAAATCACCGACATATCTGATAAGAGTTAGGATGGCTAATAAAGTTTAAAGTGGTCCTATTGAATAGTCAGCCACTTACATATATGAATTCTTCAAACTAAGAAGACGAAATTTTGAATCATTCGAGTTCGAGACCTGAAGTTAGTAAGTCATCCAACAGTTCCAATTTTTATGTCCAAAACAAAATCACTGGATCTTGGGAAATGTTAAAGACTTTCTCGAGCAACTCCTAATACATTTGGTAAGCAAATGTATAATAAAAAGAGAATGACCCTTCGACCCTTCGACGCTATGCAAGGTTTTGGTAACTTGGCTTTCCAACTTAACCTGTGGATGATGCCAAGCCATATCTGACTAGACCTACACTAGTTTCCAAGGACCTGACATGGCAAATGATGAGTAGGAATGCAAAGTTTGTAATTTACTTGCTATTATGTGTGAACTTATTGGTAGGGAATGATCATTTGAAACCCATGAAGGGTTGACGAAAGAGCCTCCATCTTATCAATATCGGGGTCACGTTGAATCCATATCAGTGTGAACATGACGTAATTTGCCAATTCACTTATATGACATAAAGGATCTTTAAGCCTCTTAAGAAGAAAAAACGAGACCACTAGATGGACACTCACAAGAACAAGAATGAAACAATGAGAAGCGGCGATACGTGTCACGAATATGCATACATTATCACGTCCAATTAAAGATTGTTCCATTTGACCCCTTTGTAATATTTTTATGAAGAAATCAGCTCTATATATATCCAAACCCCATAACTCTAAAGCTCTACCCTTTGGTATGTAAATGGTCTTGCAACTCTTACCCAAACTGAGACGTACAATATGGCGCCTACCCAGAAGTTCCTCCTTTGCATTTTCCTTGTTCTGCTTTCATTCTCGAGTTCCGAACCTCGTCCACTAGTTCGTCACCAGAGGAATCGTTCATTGATAGAGACTGCAGAAGAGATGGTGTTGGAAAGCATGCGAAGACAAGATGGGGACTTCAATGTGTCTCTTAGGATAAGTCCTGGAGGCCCTGATCCCCACCATCACTAGGCATGCTCTAAGATCACAGCAAAGATCTTGATCGTTTGCTCTTTTGCAGGCTTATAATGGTTGATACACGTGAAGAGAAAGAGGGAGAAGCGTATAAGTTAACTTTTGTGCTTTATTATATCTGGTAATAATATAATACAGATGCCACGAAAGTTACGGGATTATTTTTTATTTCTCGTTCTTTCTTTTCCGTTTAGCTAGATAAACATATGTATCACTAAATAATGAGGTGACATTGGATCATGACATAAATGTTGGCCTTAATTACCTTTCTAATTGATTTGTGTAAGTTGTCTAAGGTCCCCTTCCGGATCTGATGGTCTTGGAATATTGATTAATGATTGAAAACTTAAAACAGTCGTAGTTATAAAGTGGTAATGTATTGTTGCTTTGTTGGCATAACAGTTCTTGCCGCATTTCTTTTGCAAGCCAGTACATCGATCGAGTTGTCATCTTTTTCATATAATAAGTCCGTAAAGAGATCCCAAGAATGGGATATGGCCTTTTGTTTTACCTCTACTGTTACGTACATAGATAGTGATGTCCTAAGCGTTATTTCAAAGAACTGACATTAAAACCATGCATGTCTTTCAATGCTTTTGTCTTTCGGTAATATAGTACGTATTACTACTTTCTCGATTCTCAAAGTAAATAAAGTGCAAGGGAGTGGACCCTATACGGTTCTATTTTCACGACACAAAACCACAATAAGCTATTTTAAAATTTTTAAAATAAGAATTATTATTTTTAGTGTAT
>JAOQML010008143.1:0-12464 GCA_027568935.1 Erythroxylum urbanii | reverse complement strand
ATGCATGTATATATAAAAGGAATACCTCATAATATATTATTAACAAGTCATAATGTTAATACATGAATCACAAATATTCATTAGCCTAGGGCATACTACTAACAGATGATGCTAGTGAAAGTAGAGACAGTAATGATTTTGATGATGAGCCTCCATTGACGGATGCTTCTGATGTTGATTGTGATGCTGAGGTTGGTAAAGCCCTTATGGCTAGGCATGCCCTTAACATCCAACCAAAAGATCTTGAAGAAGAGTAATGTAGAGCACATCTTTCAGACAAGATGCCTTATTAATGATAAAATTTGTAGCATGATCATAAATAGTGGAAGTTAGACCAATTTTCTAGCATTTTACTAATTGACAAGCTTAAATTGCCTACTTTGAAACATCATCACCATATAAATTGCAATGGCTTAATGATTGTGGTGAGGTTAAGTCACCAAAAAGGTGATGGTTGCAGTTTCTATTGGCAAGTATCATGATGAGATTTTATGTGATGTTGCACCTATATAGGGCTTGGCAATTTGATAGAAAAATTAGGCATGATAGATACAAAAATTGCTATTCTTTTCCTTTCCATGGTAAAAATATTGTGCTAAAACCTCTTAGGCCCATTCAAGCTTATGAGGATCAAGTGAAGATTGATGAAGAATGCAAATTAAGGGAAAAAGAAAAGAAAGTGAGAGAGGTTGAAAAGAAAGAAAAAGAGAGAGAAAATAAAACGAGTAGGAAAAATGAAGAAAAGAGAGTGACTTTATTTGCTTAAAAAAAAAGATCAATAGAGATTTAAAATGTGAAGAATCTTATATACTTTTATATAAAGATATTTTCTTAACTATTAATGAGCTTGATCCATCTTTGCCATCTAGTGTTTTGTTTTTGTTATAGGACTTCAGTAACTTATTTCTGGAGGAGATTCCCGATGTATTATCCCCTTTTAGAGGCATTAAGCACCATAAAGACTTCCTTCCTGGAGCTTCAATTCCAAATAGGCTTACGTATAGAGCCAATCTAGAAGGAACTAAGGAGATCCAAAGACAAGTTGAAGAGCTTATGAAAAAAGGCTTTGTGAAAGAAAGCTTAAGCCCATGTGTTGTGCTGGTTATAATTGTTCCTAAGAAAGATGGCAAATGAAGAATGTGTGTTGAATGCGGAGTCATCAATAAAATCATGATGAAATATCGTTACCCTACACCTCATTTAGATGATATGCTTGATGAGTTGCATAGTGTTTGTATATTTTCTAAAATTGGTCTTAGAAGTGGGTACTGTCAAATTTGTGTGAAAAAGGGTGATGAGTGGAAATCTACATTCCAAACTAAGTTTGGATTGTTTGAGTGGTTAGTTATGCCTTTTGGCTTGACTAATGCACCTAGTACTTTCATGCGTTTGATGAATCATGTGTTTTGTCCTTTTATTGGAAAGTATATGGTTATTTATTTTGATTATATTCTAATGTATTCCATGATGTGTTGGGAATTTTAAAAGAGAATAAGCTAGAAACTGTTCCTTTTGCATGGATACTATTGTGTTTCTTGGTTTTATTGTAAGTGTTAAAGGACTTTAAGTTGATGAAGAGAAAGTGAAGGCAATTAGAGAATCGCCAACTCCTAAGAATGCGAATGAAGTTTAAAGCTTCCATGGCTTGGTAAGCTTCTATTGGAGATTTGTGAAAGACTTCCCTACTATTGCTGCCCTTTTGAATGAACTGACAAAAAAAAAGTGATTTTTAAATGAGGTGATTCATAAGAGGTTGCTTTTAGTAGGTTGAAAGAAAAATTGACCAATGTTCCTCGTCTTATTCTTCTTAATTTTTCTAAAGTTTTTAAGGTTGAATGTGATGCTTCTGAAATAGGCATTGGTGCTATTTTAATGTAGGATTCTAAACCCATTGCTTATTTGAGTGAAAAACTAAGTAGCTCTGGTTTAAAATACTCCACTATGGTAAAGAGTTGAATGCTTTAAAAAAGGTCTTTAGAGACTCGTCAACATTACTTGTGGCTAAAAGAATTTATCATTCATTCTAATCATGAAAGTTTGAAATTTCTAAAGTCCCAAGGTAAATTAAATAAGAGACATGCTAGGTGGCCAGAATTTATTAAAACTTTTCCTTATGTTATTAAACATAAGCAGGGGAAAGAAAATATTGCGGCCGATGCTCTTTCTATGAGATACTCTCTTCTTACCTCTATGCATTCTAGATTGCTTGGTTTTTAGATGTTGAAAGGCATGCATGAATCTGATTGTGACTTTGTAGAAATTTGGAAATCTTGTAAGAAACATGGTATTGATAATTTCTATAGATTATATGGATTGCTATTCAAAAAAGATAAACTTTGCATTCCATCTTGCTCTATACGTGAATTACTTGTTAGAGAGACACATGGTGGTGGATTGATGGGCCACTTTGGTGTTTAGAAAACTTTAGATGTTTTGCATGAACATTTTTATTGTCCTAACAAGAGAAAGGATGTTGTTTCTGTTTGTGCTAAATGTATTACTTGTAGGCATGCAAAATCTAAGGTTCAATCACATGGTTTACATTCTCCCTTACCCATCCCCACTCATCCTTGGGTCGATATATCTATGGACTTTGTGCTTAGATTGCCTAGATCATCTAGTGGAAAGGATAGCATCTTTATGGTGGTTGGTTGATTTAGCAAGATGGATAGCTTTATTGCTTGTTTTAAAATAAATGATGCTATTCATGTTACTGACTTGTTCTTTAAAGAGGTTATAAGATTGCATGGGTTGCCAAAGAATATTGTGAGTGATAGAGATGTGAAATTTCTTAGTCACTTTTGGAGAACTCTATGGAATAAACATGGCACTAAACTCTTCTTTCCTAATGTTGCACATTCTCAAATGGATGGTCAAACTGAAGTGGTAAATAGAACTTTAACTACATTTTTGTGTGCGATCATCCAAAAGAACTTGAAGAATTGGGAAAAATGTCTCCCACACATTGAGTTTGCTTATAATCGTGCTATTCATTCTTCTACTCAATTTTCTCCTTTTGAGATTGTTTATGGATTTAATCCTTTGACTCATTTGGAAATTCTTCCATTGCCTTCTAATGAGTTTACTAACCTCGACTGTATGAAAAAGGCTAAATTTATATAGGAGACATGCTAAAGTTAGATCCATCATTGAGAGGAGAAATGAACAATATGCAAAGCAAGTCAATAAAGGTTGGAGGCGTGTTATATTTGAACCCGGTGATTGGTTTTGGCTGCACTTGAGAAAGGAGAGGTTTCCAGAATAAAGGAAATCTAAGCTACACTCAAGAGGAGTGGCCCCTTTCAAGTTTTAGAAAGGATTAATGATAATGCTTATAAAATTGATTTACCTAACTCCTATGGTAATGTTAGTGCTACATTTATTGTATTTGTTTTATCCCTCTTTGATGCTGCAGATTCTAGGATGAATTCTTTCAAGGATGGAGGGAATGATGGATAACCATGGGTATGTGAAAGACAAGAAGAGAAGCATGCATAGTATGATCCACCTTAAGGAAGCCTAGGACATGACTTGCTTGCAAAAGGAGGCTTATGAGATGAAATTGGATCATATTTGAAGTATAAATGTTCAAGGCAAGGGGTTGAACGAAATTCCCATATCAAAGGCCCACCATTCAAGTTTAATGTTCCTAAAGATCCATTATAAGATGTTAAATGCCCAATGACAAGAACTAGAGCCAAAGCAATGAAGCAAGCATTGAATTGTTTTATCTAAGACCTTCAAATGATAGAGCCCATGTTATTGGGTCATATTTCATCTCATAAAGGTCCAAGAGGAAATGTCTTACTCCTTGAAGCCCAACATGAAGTGTCCAAAGGCCCAGATGGAGTCCAATTGAGAGAACTCATTTAAAATTCCATGTGACAGCCATGTTCCACTTAAAATAAGGAGAAGGACGTGATCTATAAGGTCCAATATGCTCAGATCATACTTTAACTAGTTTCCTTTTTTTTCCTTGAAATAAGGTCATCTAGTTAACAACCTTCTAAGTTTATTTTGTTTCCTTTTAGGGATTGATTTGTTTCCTTTTATTTAGTTTCTTCTTCAAGGTATTAAGTTAGGAAGTTTTTCCGATAAATAAGCACCTTATATGTACTTTGAGGGGGATTTTCATTTGGAAATAATATTGAGAGCATTCTTGCTTTTTTTGTATTCTTTGAGAATACTTGAGTTATCGAAGGAGTGATCTTCCTTTGTGGCATCCTAAGGTTAGAGTCCTAAGAGACAAATTCTCTTAGGGTTCTTTCCATAGACCAACATTCTTCTAACCCCTTTTCTCTTTGTTTTCTGTTTCTATCTTTTCAATTTTATTTCTTGTGCTTCTATGTGTGTTTGATTCTAGCTATTCCCGAGCATTGTTCCATCTTGTTCAAGGTTCTTTAGGACAAGTTCCTATTGGGTCTCCCATCATTAAACCTATTTTTTAGCTTTCTTGGGTTCCTTGCTTCCAATCATGTGATTTTTTGGTTTCAAAGCCCATCCTTGAGGTTCACATCATCTTTAGCTTGAATTTCGCAAATAAGCCCTTATAAAGTTTGCTTCATGATCTTAGTATTTGATTGTGTGTTTAGATCGATAATTCCTTATAAAGGATCTTAAGAATGTTTACATAGATAGACTTCATCTTCATTATTCCTTCCCTCGTCGAATGGATTTGTCCTTGAATCATCGAAATCTTATAAACACAAATCAAAAACATTAATATTAGCACTCCCATTACTATAGCTACTTGGTAAAGTCAATCTATAGGAACTGCTATTGATCTTCTTTAGCAATTGGAAAGGTCCATCTCCTCAAGGCTGTATTATTTTTCATGTGTTAGGCTTTGTACATCATTTTGGGCCTGAAGATAAGTAATAATTTTGGCAATGGCATAGAATCTTTGACAAAATCCATATTTGTCTTAAATGTCCATGATCTTATAAAGCCTCCTTAATGCTCTTAGTTCTTGCTCTTATTGTAAGACCTATAATGCCTAGTACTAGATCGGTGAATGCTGATGCAAGCTGATCTCCATTATAAGGAATCTATTATTTAGGTTAAAATCCATATGCTAATCTTGTGGGATTCTATCTAGGGCATTAGTTTTGGTAAATAAGCATTCTAAAACTGGTTTATAATCAGAACTAATTTATTTCTAGATCTAATAAACATATTCAGTGTTCTTCGCATTCCTTTAGAGAAATCCTTTCGGGAATTCTTTAAAGTCTTAATTTTCATTGAAGCAAGGGCTTGTGAAGATCAAAATTCATTCCTTGTCACCCTAAATCCCTTTCTTATTCTGAGTGTGGCAAAAATACCTTCTTGAGTCAATAATTTAATCTTGATTCATATAGAACTATCCTCAGATCTTGAATCCATGATTTGTGCTTCACTTGATTTGAAGTGAAGAGCATATCACCAGTATTTCAAATTCTTTTCAGTGATAGCATGAAACAAAGTATTAAGTATCCTATTAACTACTTTAGTCTGTCCATACATTTGAGGATGTGAAGTAGTAAAAAGTAAGAGCTTAATTCCAAGTTTATTCTATAAAGTAAATCAAAAGTGACTTAAGAACTTACCATGTCAATAACTTACTATTGTTATATACAAACTATGCAAATGTACTATCTTTTTAAAGAACAACTAAGGAATATGTGTTGCATCATTTGTTTTTATGACAAGCTATGAAATGTAACATTTTACTAAACCTATTAACAACAACAACAAATTATTATCCATAACAATTTCAGACCTGGGAATCCTAGCACTAAGTTTATAAATATATCAATCCAAGATTGATCATGTATAGGAAAAGGTGTTTGCAAACTATGCGGTAAAACTTTAGATTTAGCTTATTTATCTACACACTTATAACAAATAGATTGCACATCATGATTTATATTAAGCCAACACAAATGCTCATACAGTATATTAGTAGTCTTTTGCATACCAAAGAGTCCCATTAAACCACCATCATGGTCTCCCTGACAAACAACTCACAAATAGAACAATCAGGCACATAAAGCTTGTATTTCTTAAATAGGAAATTATCATGCTAAAAATACTCATTATATATACACTTATCCCATGCAATCCACGCTAGGCTGAAATCAGCGTCATTAATGCATATGCTTTAATAATTTCGAAACTAAGCAACTTAGTCCATAATGTTAATAATCCATTCCTCCTATAAACTGCATTAGCAACAATGTTTTAATGAACTCTAACCATTTAGTCTTTCTCTCATTAAGCTTATCTTAGGATTTCAAAATTTTCAAGCTCTTATGATATGAATATATTATGAATTCCTCAAGCCACAAGTATTTCCATGCTTTTAAAGTTCCAAACATTGAATACAACTCCTTTTCATAGTAGAATAATTCAATGCTTCCCTCCTAAGCCTCTCACTGAAATAAGCAATTGTCTTGGACTACACAAATACCCAATGCGTCACACTTAATGATATGAACACACTAGACAACCTACCCTAAGAACTATTGATCCATTTGTTATACGTGCCCAAAATCCTAGAAAACAAATTGAACGATCAAATTAGAGCCTTAAGGAACCTAAGTCCTTAAAACCCTAATCCTAAGATGCCACAAAGGTTGATCACTCCCTTAATGATTCAGATTTGTATTCCGCCAAGAATATAAAAGACAAACAAAGCTTGATTAAGATATTATAATACATTAGATGACCCTTTAAATAACCATCATAATATCCTAATCCTATAATCATATCTAAGTAGGAAAGACCTAAATAAGAAAGGGAATTCTTAATTTGAGGATACAAATTAGTCTTGAATGTGAATATCTCTTAAATTAAGGAAACAATCTGATTTAATAAGATATAAACAAAATTATTAAGGAACAAGTCTTAATAAGGCCTTATTCACTCAAAAAATATAAATTTGGGCTTAATTAAATCAACATAACCAGCCCACTTATTGTGCATCTTAATTATGGAAATTGGGCTTTCTTCAAACCTATGCATGATGATCAGCATTATATCTTGAATTCAAACTTGGTTCACTATGTACTAAGCCTTGTCTAACATCTTGTTCGTGAAGATAAATAATTGATCTTAGTAATGCCTTAGCACCTTCAATAACAAGCTCCTTTTCTTGCATCTCTATGATTAATCCTCGAAAAGCTTCTTTCATTCGTTTTATTCTTGCTCTAGTCATTGGATCTCCAATTCCTTGCAATAGGTCTCGGGAAAACTTACTAACATCGTTAGGAGCCATTCGGTCGGTATCTTGATCCCCATCACTAAATTTCAAAAGCTCTATCAAAGTAAGACAAACATAACAAAGGTGTATTAGTTAACTTATTTTTCAAAGTATTAAAATCCTTTCCATGCACATCACCCCACCTAAATGCATCATTCTTTATAACACGATTATTAAAAGGTGAAGTAATATAACTAAAATCCTTTATGAACCTTCTATACAAACTTGCTAGACCATGAAAACTCCTTACCTTATTTGCATTCCTAGATAGAGGCCACTCCCTAATTTCCTTAACTTTTTTAATCTCCAGTTAATTCTATGTGAATTCACAATAAAAACAAAAAACATAATGGGTTTTATGCAAAATGAACATTTCTTAAATTTTATATACAACTTATGCTCTCTCAAAACATAAGAAACAATATGCAAAATGTTCAACATAATCACTCATACTTTTACTCGACACTAAAATATCATCAAAGTATACTAAAAAAATTTCTCATTGAAAGATATTAAAACATGATTCACCGTCTCATAATGATACTATAAATGAAATTACCAACTATTGGTACAAACTATATTTTGTCTTAAATGCAACTTCCCATTTATCACCCTCTTTCATATGAATTTTATGATAGCCATTCTTTAACTAAATTTCAGAAAACACTAACATGTCATGTAATTCAGTTCTTATGATTTTGTTACCTAAGAAGGATGGAACGTTGTGCATGTGTGTAAACTACCAAGTTCAATAAAATCATTGTAAAGTATATACATCCTATCCTATTAGATGATATTCTTTTTGTCCTTACTACCTCTTAAAGGAGGTAACCATGTGGTAATTCATTGAGAAATTAGCTGCAATTTCCTACAACAAAGAAACAATAACACTAAGCAAAGAAGGGTTAAGATTGTTATTTAAAAATAAACATCCTTGTACAAAAGTTTAAGTAGTTATTGCCTCACTAATGTAGCACTCTTAATCTGACTTTTTTAGCTGAAAGAATAACTTTCTTATTGTCCCTCTATCTTGTTCCCTCAATCAAAAATTTTCCCCTTATTAGTTAACACTTTGTCTTTTCCACTATTTTGCTCACAATCATTCCTTTGGACACTCTTCTCATTGTTTTGTGCACCCACTTGGTGTGTTCTCAATTTATAGCCATTAACTATCATAATATTATTCTTATATGTTCCAATGATTTGAGAGGTATTAATACAATAATTTTATTATTCATTACAAAATTATATATATTTTCGTAGCTATCTTGAGTAACCTTTCTATTAAACTACCATAAATGCCCCAAAAGTATATGACTAGCATGTGTTGGACATTATAAAGTACCTTGTCTTGGTAGTTCTTATTAGAAAAGCCACTAACATTTGCATTTTCACCTTAACTTCTCTATAATCAATCAACCATTGTAACATACATATTTTAGGATACTTCAATGTAGGCAGACTTTCAATTTATCAACTAAGTACTAGCAACAATGGTATAGCTACCATATCAATAATCATGTTACATACTTAGTTATTCTCCTTACACTAAGTGTAAAAAAATGCTCACGATGTCTTTCATCACCATCTCCCTTTGGTTGAATGCTAAGTGCATGCCTTGTAATAAGAATATCAACATATACGGGCTCTTCAATATTAACATCACTACAATTGTCTAATGGTGGCATCTACTACAACTTATCATCATTTGAACTAACACTATCATCATTACAATTATTCAACATAATTAGAGTCCCTTTTTTGGGACATTGAGAAGCCAAATTCCCAAATTCCTGACATTTAAAACACTTGATATCATAAGATTTAGAAAAGGATTTAGATTTAGTTTTACCTTTAAAAGAAGAATAAATTAAATCCTTGGACTTCTCAACTTCCTTTGGTTTAGTGGTAGCCTTGTCGTCCCTTTGATTTGGCTTCCACGAAGAGTTATAAGGCTTGCCAAACCTTCATTCGAGTTCAATTGTCTTTCCATCTTGATATCCTTATGCAACAACTCCTTCATCTTTGCTTAATTTTGTAATTCAACCACACTAACTATTTCTTTGTTCAATCCCCAACAAATCTAACCATCGTGATCCTCCTATATACCTACCTAATCAGAGATATCTCCACTTCCTTATAGTAATCCTTTACAATCATAGA
Organism: Erythroxylum urbanii; assembly: GCA_027568935.1. Taxonomy (NCBI): domain Eukaryota; kingdom Viridiplantae; phylum Streptophyta; class Magnoliopsida; order Malpighiales; family Erythroxylaceae; genus Erythroxylum; species Erythroxylum urbanii. The sequence goes on along the minus strand of JAOQML010008143.1, from coordinate 3,061 downwards.
CCCTTGCATTAATCCTTGCAACTTTTATTATAAGTCCTATCGTAATGACTAGTTATTAACCTCTATGTATTAGTAACTTCATCTCCTCCCATGGCCAAATAGGCCTTACACTATTCTTTTGCCTAGTAATCACAAATTGATCTCACTAGATACTAATATAATACGTGAACTTAGCTAATACAAGTTTTACCTTCTTTTTGTTAGAATAACAATGAAAATCAAACACTTGTTCTACCTTTCTCTCTCAGTTTAGTATAACGTAGGGTCATTTTTACCTTGAAAGGTAGGTATTGTTATCTTAATACTACCTAAGTTGTTATACTTCTTCAACACAACCCTTTTCTCCTTCCTATAACTACACTCCTTACATATCAGAATTCTCCTCTTCCTCCTCCTCAACTGAATGTTTCCTAGAGGATTCAAATTGGAATTACAATTTTGTGATACCCAACTTGGTGTTCAACGTTTTAAATTGATCTTGGATAACCTCCATAAATAACGTAAGATCAATAAGCACTATTTCCACCATTACCCATGTTTTAAAAACCTTTGAAAAAGTTTTCAAAAATAAGAAAATTATTTTTCCTTACACATTCCTTCACATGTTTACACTTGAGATTCTTTGACCACTTGTATTTCATATAATTTGGCTTTTCACAATGACGTTCTCATTGTCTTGTATTTTACCCTTCAACTTATAGTTATAAATTCTTTAGCAACAATCAATGATCATAGTAAAACAACTAGCAACAACCAAATGGAAGAAAACTTATCAATAATTTTCAATGATAGCAAAAGTTTAAATAAGAGTAAATGAGGAATAAGTAGCAAATCTATGGTAGAAAAAATCAAACACAAGGTAATGAGGAAAAATAGAGAGTAAACAAACAAATCAATCAAGAATGTTCTAGACATATAAGGTTTATTTATCCTTGATAGGTTCAAAAAGTTCAATGAAGCTAATAATTTTTGATAAAAAAGTCTAATGGAGAACATGAGAGAAGATGGTGGATATAAGCTTTCGTCAACATTCACCAATCTATACAAGGCATTGAAAGTCATATGACAAGAGAAAGAACTAAACACACATGAAGGAGGCATTGCAAAGTTTGATCATGGACATTCAAGACAATATGGGAGTTGATGAAGATTCTAGGGTGTTACAAAGATTAGTTACATATCTTCAAACCCAAGATGATAGACAAAGCCTAACTTATGAAAAATAATGCTTGGATCCCAATATACAAGGATGACCCAGATTCTTTTTTTAAGTGAAGAAGCCCAATCTACATATTTACATATTGAAACAGATGTGGGATTAGATGGAAATTTTGTGTTTTGAGTTTCTTTCATTAATTATTATTAATTATGAAGTTATTTTAGAAGGATTTAAAATTTAAGGCTGATTTTTATCCATTAGCTAGGGGAATCCTTCTTGATCAAGTATTTCCTAGTTAGTTATGTTTATAAATAGTAAAGAAGACATTTCCTTATATGATTTTTATCATTTGGTGCCTATTCAAAGAGGATATCTAGTGTATTATGAACATCATGTTATCTCAATAAAATATGAGTGTTTCTCTCTTTTGAGATATTTCTTTTGGTTGTTTAGTCGAGGACTAAACTCTGTCTCTTTAAGATAACTTGTAATGATCAACTTATAAATTTGGTTCCAATTAACAAGTTTGGTTCAGGCTGGTTTCTTTGCTTGATTCAAAAAGGATTCTGGGGTTCTTTATCCTTGCTGATTTTGGGTCATATGTATTCCTTCACCAAGGTTCTTATCATTTGGTATCAGAGCCAAAGTCCTTCAATTAGGTTACATTGTGTTTGTTTTCTTGTTCAATCTTGCTTGCTTTTGTTTTCTTATTTTTATGTCTTTGATTTTTTTGTATATTGTTCCTTATGTTTTTCTTTTCTCTTTAGCCAAAACTACATCAGAGTTGTTCTCTTCATTTATTTTCTTTTAGTTCGAGTTGTATTGGTTAAAAAGAAATATGTTTATTGTTAATAATTGCACAAAGTTTTATAAATTAGTCTTAATCAAAAGTTGCAAGATTATACTTATCTTAATTGTTGCACACGTTTTTGGTGTTAATCTTTCCATCCAGTTCAAAATTTCCATTTATCATCATTAGATTATTTCTATTTATCTTTTTTCTAATGTAATCATTTTCTGCCTTAATTCTTCTTTCTTTATTCATGCTTTATTTCCTTTTATCCTCTTTCCTTCTGCAATCATTTTTTTCCTTAATTTTACTTCCCCTATTCTTGATTAAGTCTCTTTCCTTTCTTTTTTATGGGCTAATATTACCTAATTCATTAAGTTGTGCTTTTCTTTTCTCTTTGCTCACTTTTTCATTCTATTATTTTCTGTTTACCTTTCTTATTAAGTTAGAATTCAAGGTAATTAAGTTTCAATTGTTGCATGCTTTCTTGTTGAGATCATTGATCAGGTTTTTATTTAAAGGGCTAAGGGAAAGTTGAGTGGTAAAAGCTAAGAGTTTAGAGTCCAACACCAAGAAAAGTTAAGATTGAGTTACAACACGAGTGAATAACAATTAGACTGTAAATTCATAAGGAAGCGAGTGAGGACAACCTAATATGTTTTATTACCAGTTCTTTCTTTATAGGTTTAATCATAAGTGCCAATGGCAAAAATGTTACAGTTGAACTCAAGATGTTCATGAAAGCCATCCAAGACGAAATCAAGACTCATAATATGAGATTGAATAATTTGGAGACTATTGAAGAGGAGGAAATCGATTATGAAGAAGTTAGTTTCATAAGGAGAAGGGCAAGATAATATTTTGGATACTATTAAGATGAAGATTTCTTCTTTTCAGGGAAAAAATAATCCAAAGTTATATAAGGAGTAGGAACGAAAAGTAGAGCATATGTTTGATTGTCATAACTACTTTGAGGAGAAGAAGATCTTGGTAATGTTTCAATTCATGGGTTATACTAGCATTTGTTGGGATAAAATTGTAGCATCCAGCCTCTCGGGCCGGATCGCTACAGTGTGGAGCCCAGCCTCCACCGCTATCACTCCAGGTATTGT
>JAOQML010008125.1:0-12467 GCA_027568935.1 Erythroxylum urbanii | reverse complement strand
CCGATCTGCTAGTGAAATGTAAGTAATGGTATGATTAATTAGGACATTTAATTCAATTAATTAGAAATTTATATGAAATGTTAATAAGTTAATAAGTTAAAAGTTATTGTTAAAATTATGAATTATATTAATTACAAAATTTTAATTTACTTAAATTATTTATTAATTATTTTAATAAATAATTAAAATATTTATTAAAATATATTTGGGTACTGGGCGAGCCACGTCTGGCCCGTCCACCCTATCCATGGCCCGGCCTGCTAGTCCACTGGCCATATCTACCCAGCCCATGGGCCAATTTGACCAGGTTAAACTCGTTGACCAATGGTCGGGCCGGCTCGGGCCAACATTGACATCTCTAGGAAGTACTAAACTTGATATCATGATAGAACATGTATTGTTTGATGTTTGAAGTAGATAAAATGTGTACCGAATTAATGAATAACTGTGGTTAGAAACTAAATACATGTTGGATACATTTATCTACAACTTTCATTAAGAGTTGATTTCCACGAATAAACTGTATTAATATAGGAAAAATTGGACAAAGTGGTCTATAGAAAAATTGTAGTTCGTCCTTTTAGCTTTCCAACGGCATATCATATGTAATTTTTGGATTCCAGATGAAAGAGATATGGTCTTTACACAATAATATCACCGGTGCTGGCATAGGCTGCAGCACTATCCCTGACAGAAATTTGTGTCTTATTTTTCAACGATTAAACTGTATTGATGCAGGCCAAATCAAACAAGGTTGTCTTCATAAAAGTTATAGCTTTTCCTTTTAGCTTTCTAATAGTACAAAGTTTGTAATTTTTGGATATCAGAATTGAATGATATGAGTTTTAGAAGTTTGAGTGCAAAATTAGGGGTGCACGATCGTGCTTGAATTATGTGCACGATCGTGCACTAACATTTCAATCTTGGGAATGCACGATCGTGCACTAATCCTTCAATCATGGGAGTGCATGATCGTGCAGTATGCAGTAGCCCTTCACATGGTCGGGCACAGTCTGTAGTATTTTGGGTATAACTTATGAAATAATGAATCAAATTGAATGAGTTTTGTTTATTTTGAAGCTTAAGATATATAGGAACATTTGTTTAGAAGAACTTATTATCTAAAAATGTCAGTTTCTAGGTCAAAATGGTCATACAAATCTAACCTGAAATCTGCCTGAGAAAATTTAGAAAAAGTACAGGAAAAGGATAGTGGGAAGGGTTTTTACCATGAAGGTTAAATAAGATTTGGATTTGTAATTAAAGTAATAACTTAAGGAAGGTGTTATTAAATAACTGAGTATCTAATTTTGGAACTTATAAGGTATTAAAGGAATGAAGTCTACTCATAAATGTTAATGAGATTTAAAGAACAAGAGTAATGTGTTAGTTGGTGCATGATTACATATAATGTGTAATTACTTAATGAATTCATTGGTGCATGATTACAAATGTTTATGTTCACAAGGCATGTTCAGTTCGATTAATTGTGAGTGATTGTATCCTATATGAGCAAAATGGAATAAGTCATATGATATGCATTATATCTTTTGCATAAAATTCTGAAATATGAAATGATTTGTTTTAAAATGCTAAGTTCTAGTTGTGGGTAACTAGGTATGCCTAGAGGGGTTAGTAGCTGCTTCTGTAATTAGACACTAAGGTGTCTTCTGTGCTAGACACTCCGGTGTCTTTGGATTTTAGACACTTATGTGTCTTCTGTTTTAGACACTTAAGTCTCTTCTGTTTCAGATACCAAACATGGTATCTTTTGTTCTTGTCTCGTTACCCACTTATGTAAAAAGGATTAGCAGGCTAATTTATTTTGTATTCTGTTACATGCCCAGTTCTGATATAATTAAGCTTTGTTCTGAAATAACTATGTTCTGTTCTGATATAATCAGATACTGTTAAATTAAAGATTGTTTGAAATGCGATCTGATTGTTTGAAATGCGATCTGATTGTTTGAAATGTGATCTGATTATATATGAACAATTAAAGATTGTTTGGAATGCGCTTTTATATGAACAATTAAAGATTGTTTGAAATGTGATCTGATTCTGTATATATGAATGTTTGACAACTGTTAGAAACAGTCGTCAATTCATATCTTGTTTAGTTATTCCCTACTAAGCTTTATGCTTAGCACGATTGTTTTGCCTCGTGTAGGTTCTGATAAGAGAGTTTAAACACTGGGACGAAGAAAACCGCAATGGCCAAAGAATGACGTGTTTAGTTTTGACAAGATGTATATTTGAGTTTGTTTCTGTGATGTAGTTAACGTAATGAAATATATTGGAATTTGTATTTTATGGTTTGTATTTTGACACGTTCAACTTGTATGATGTAAATTATATCTTGATTATAAAATATCTCCTAATGGATTGTAAAGCTTATTTGCTTAGGTTTCTGGAAATGCATGCAAGTGATATTTTGGAATGTTTTAGATTATTTTTGTCCTGTTATGTGTAGTGTAACATCCCATTCCCATATTAAGAGTTAGAGTCGGGAATACCGTAAATGAGAAATAAAATTGAGAGATTAAAAAATGCATTTCATGCTCATGCATAATGTTAGCATACACACATGTGAATATTGATTTTTGCACATTAAAATGACTATACATGCATTCGTTGACATATTTCGGGTATAATTGAGTTATAAATGTGATTATATGAGAATTGTGAATTATTTGTATTGAAAATTTGTTTTTCAGAGTATAAGCATTGATTTAGAATTTTCGGTAAAATATGAAAATTTTCTAGAATTTAAGGGTATTTTGGACTAGGAAAAATGCCAAGTGGCAGAACAGTTGATGAATAGTGATGGAAATAAATTTCAGATGGAAATAGAAATTTTAATATGTGACATTACGATTTAATAACTTATGTCATTAAAAATTTGGGAGATAATTGGAGTAGAAATTGGATTTGATTGGACTAGTGATTAAATGGTATTACAAGGTGTTAATTTGATTTTATGCAATGAGTATCATGACATGTGTAATGACACCCACCAAGCAATTGTTACATTGCTTATATGAAAGACCATCTCTCACTTTTTTCTTTCATTTTCCTTGCTACTTGCTTTCTTCATTCTTCTTCTCTTCTCTCAAAGCCACGACACTCTCCTCTCCCAAGCATTAGTGTTGAACTTTGCTCTTATCCTTCACTTGCTACTTCCAATTTTGGTTATCTTCATCATCTACTCCACCCCTACTTGTGATGATTGTATATGTTGGAGAGCTAGGGTTTCATGGTGATTGAAGAAGCGTAGGGTAAATCAAGTAAGTATAAGCATCCTTCTTTTCTTGATTTTCCTGGATGAAGCATATTTAGTAATAATTAGAGTTGAAAATGAAGTTGAATATGAGTAGGAAGTTGTTGATAAATGGTATATGAAAATGTTTTGATCTTTTTGGTTAATGAACAAGTATAGCTTATGAATTGGATTGTGAATGATATTGGTTGAACTGAAGTTGAAAATGAAGCGGAAGAGATGGTTTAGGTTTAAGATGAGATATATGTGAAAGTGGGGAAGTTTGAAAATCTGGAAACTGAAACGTTCTGCGTATGCTTCTGTTATAGTTCGCTGCGGCGAACTTTCTAGCACAAAAGATGCTTCGGTATTTTGATGATATCTTGATCTGTAGTTATCCAATTGAGATGATTTTTATCTGAAGTAAACTAGAGACATAGGGCAACAAATCATCTGAAGAAATAAAATTCTGAATCAGATTGTAAGAATTTCAAATTCTGGGTAGAAGTTGAGTATAGGGCACTGTCTCAGAATAAAAACAGTTTGAAAATATTTGGAGTATAACTTTTACACTACTGAACCAAATTGAAGGATTTTGGTGTCATTAGAAACTTATGAGACAGAAGGAAAATTCTCAAAAGAAATTGTTCCCAAATTACTTCATTTTCATTATCTAAATGATCAAAAATAGTAGACCCGAAAGTCAGTGTTTGGAGAAACATCTGAAATAATTCATTGGGTTATGAAATTATATTCAAAGTGTTTATTTGAGGTATAAACCCTAAGTGAAGGAGGTAAGGTCTGAATAAGCAATGTGTGTGGTGAAAGAGTAGGTGAAATAATAAAAAAAGGTACAAGGAGGACTAGTATGATCATGTGATCATGTAATCATAAGGTAAGTGGATGAATGTGAAGAGGTGGTAGGGTAAGGGTGGAAGAGGTAAGGGTAAGGAAATATGAGAAAAGGAAGGTGGAGAAGAAGGGACAACGAGAGTGGCATAGGGAAAGATATGTTCAAGAAAGTAGACATGACGAGATGTATAAAGTTTAGAAGTGATGGGATCAAAACATCAATAAACTTTATATTGTGAGGCATAACCAAGGAAAATATATTTGGTAGATTTGGATGTAAGGTTATTGGTATGATTATAGCCTAGGTAGAGAAAACAAGCACAGCCAAAAACTCAAAGATAGGTAAGATCAGGTATGGTGTGGACCAAAAGTTCATATGGAGATTTGTGTTGAAGAACAAGAGTTGGTGAGAAATTAGTAAGAAAGACTACAGTGAAAACTTAGTGAGAGAGGCGTAAAGGAGAAGCATGAGGCGTGTTTTAGTAATATGGCAAATTTTGCACTCGACTAGACTGCTTTGTTGGGGTATATGAGGATAAGAGATATAAAGGACGATGATATGAGAAGTTGGATAGCCAGTAAAGACACCTTTGGTTAGTTCAGGAGGGTCATCACATTAAAAAATTTTTGTTGTAGTAAAGAAAAGTTTTTTATAAATGGTTTTAAAAGTTTGAAATTGATACATGGCATGAGATTTTTTGGGTCAAAGAAAAGAAAAAAGTGGTTATTGAGTTCATAGAACATAAACTTCCATATGAAATGACTAAAATCATCTACAAATATAATTAAGTAGTAAAAACTACAAAGAGAAGGAAACTTGAAAGGTCCCTAAATATCAAAATGAAAAGGCTATAAAGGTTTGGTAGAAACAAGAGGAGACACAGGAAAATAAAGACGTACACTTTTGCTTTGAAGATAGAAAGTACAAGAATTTAGAACATTGGAATTAATAAGTTGATTTCCTAAGTTAGATATTGTATACCAACACGGATGACCAAGTTATTGATGCTATAAACTTATTGAAGTAGGAGCGTTGTAAAAGCAACATGACCGGTGCAGTGTAAAGGGATTTTCATTAGATAGAGATTATTATAGATAGATTCCAAAGAGTGGTATTTTAGATTTAAGGTCCTTAACAACATAACTATACATACTAAATTCAATGAGACATGAGTAATGAATAACAAATTTTACTACAAACAAAAGATTAGTTGTAAGGTTAGGAACAATGAAGATATCACAAAGATAAAAAGTATGGGAGTAAGTGGAATAGTTAGGGTACTAGTGGATAAGATATGGAGAGTGTGTCCATTAATAACAATCATTTGATTCGATCCTTTATGCGGTGTGATTGAATTTATAATATGGAAATTGGGAGTAATGTGAGTTGTAAGGTTAGTGTCCCGTAACTATTCAGTAACAATGTTGTTATTGAAAGAAATGAAGTCATAATCAAGTTTAATGTTTATGACAAAGAATGTTGTATTAATATTATTGGTAGTATGGTATGAGTCATTTGGTCAAATTTAAGATTTGGAGTACCGAAGATAATAGTGAGAAGTAACATGTCCCCATTTCTAACAAATTTGGCATTATGCTGGTGGTTTATAAATAATAAAGTCGACCTGGAATAAGGTGAGTTATGGTGGGTTTGGGTCTGATTTTGGAATTGTGCTTAGTTAAAATGTGGAGGAGTTTAATGGATAAGTGGGTGATGGGTTTCATTAGGCTACACAGACCCACGGGAATTTATGGCTTGTTACGACTTTTGCCCACTAATGGGATTGTCCTAAATTAAGTCTTTGCCACTTGTTTATTGGCAGAAAATGAATTACCTCATTGATTTTTATCTCTTATGCCACTAGTGTTGTAGGGAAAGCAACTAGTGTTGGCAAACGCAATAAAAGTTGACTCTAATAGTGGTGTAGAGTGGAGGGAGAGCAGGAGTTTGGCCTTGAGCTCGATAAAGCTAATGGAGGTGTTGTAGTTCTTAATGGCAATGATAAAGGATTTGAATTTAGCTGATAATCTGTTTAAGGTGAAGAGGATAAGGTCGTCGTCCGAGATCTTGTCACTAATTACAGCGAGTTCAGCGACAGTGGAGGAAATAGCAAAGAGGACTGAACTATCAAGAACAAAGATATGGACAAGCTCATTCTTGTCTGTTAAAATGGACATTGATTCTGGCCCCATGGTTGGAAATACAAACCAAAACAACCCAGCTACTTTAAAAGTTAAGAACAAGCACGATCAAAACAGCCCTACAAACTCTCACGATATCCAAATGGTTGAATCTGATGAAGCTCTGGATTCCTCAAACCTCCATGCTACACCCTCTCCTACACAGATTTCTCAGGGAACAATGCAGGCCCCAGAAGCTCCTCTATAGACGACCGCAGCAACTCAACAAGTTCCCCCGCAAGACACACCTCATCCCCCGCTTTCCTTCAAGGACAAGCTGAACTCAAATCCATTCAAAAAATACAAAGTAAAACTGGGACCTGGGGATGCAATCCACGGCCGAACAGACACGGGTCCAAAAGTCAACTTTTCAGAAAAAATCCAGCAGTTATCCTCAGACCGCTGGGACGAGAAGTCACTTACAGGATTCTCTATCGGAGGTTGATGACACTATGGAGACCAAAGGGCAATCTGGAAATTATAGACATTGAGGATGACTTCTTCTTGTTGAAACTTTCCTGCCAGGAGGATTATTACAAAGCGTTACTACAGGGGCCGTGGGTTATTCAAAGTCACTACCTTACCGTTTACCCCTGGTGCAGAGACTTCAACACTAAATCAGAAAATATCGATGCGGTAGCTACATTCCAGGGCTCCCACCACGATATTTCCATGACGATGTTCTTGTTGAAATCACATAGTCCCTGGGCAAATTCATCAGGGCAGACGAACACACAATAGGAGCCCAACGAGGACTATTTGCCAGGATAGCTCTAAGTATCGATTTGAGGAACCCATTCACCACAAACATCACAATAGATGAAAAGTTATACAGGGTGGAATATCCCTGCATAATATATGCTTTGAATGTGCGAGATATGGTCATAGCAAGGAATTTTGTCCTAAATTAATGCAAAACCAACCACCCCAGAATCGAAAGGATAAAGAGCCTCAGAAAAACTCTTCATCCCTGGCTGGTATTGTTAGCAACTCAGATTCACCTTCGACATCGACAGCAACCGGCCATCCTCACTCCGACAACCAAACGCCTCAGGCTGAAATCACATCACAGGCGGGTACCGGTGGTTGCAATAACCGCCAGACGTCCAATCCAACTCCAAACATAGATCTGACAAGCAGTCACCATATCCTAGCCGTTTCTGCCGCTGCCGCCGCAGAGCAACGGTCAGATTTAACGAAACCCAGGCTGTGGATAGTAGCCAGAAGGAAAGAAAGACGTCAGCCTATAGGTTCGAGCCATAGTAGAAAGACAAATAGTCAGCAGAAGAAAGAGAAGACTCATATACCTACCTCCGGCAGATTTGACGCCCTACTTTCACAAACCAAGGAAGAGCCCACGACAGCGTCTAGCATATTCTCCTTTGGGACAAGTAACCAACCACCGGTGACCCCTTTCAGTTTTACTCAGGCCCACTCAAGTGCAAAACCAAATAAACCAAGACAAAAAAGAAAGTACATACCCCACCCAAAGGAGTCAATTTGGGTCCGAAAGACCAAGTAATTGGGTCAGCTCAGGAAATAACCACAATCCAAAATAACACTCCAGTAACCAGCCCAACTTTGATTCCAGACCAATCCACACACACTACTCCACCACTATCACTAAATAATACAACTACCTCCACCACCTCAGCACTGGACCAATCCACCATGTCTGATCAGAGCCACACAGTTTCAATCATTCCATACCCAGCACCAAACAAATTAAAAGGCATACAAGGCCATTCACAGGATCCACTCCACAATCCCAGTTTGGTCCCACCTGCAACAGCAAAAGGAATACACGTCAAAAGCAGGACTAAGTCAAACAAATCAAACAAGCTAAAACCAAAGGAGGAGCTGGACTTATTGGACCAATAGGACCATGTGGACAAGGACTTTGAGGAAGAAGACCCCCTAACACTATAACAGATACAAGCTTTATGGGGGAAGAGGATCTTCCTGATTCTAACAGGAAGACTTTAAAACTTTTCACACCATCAATGGATTACAACATACTTTCATGGAATTGTAGGGGCATTTCCAATAAAAAAACAATTTCCATAATAAAACAGCTGGTTCGAATGTACAGAATTGACATTCTCATAATACTCGGACCAAGAACAAGTGACCATAATGCCCAAAACATTATTCACCGTATTGGATTTCCAAACTCACATAAAGTTGAAGCTGTAGGTTATGCAGGAGGCCTATGGGTACTTTGGAAAGAACGAATCTCAATACACATAATAAGTACCTCCTGGCAAATGTACACCTTAATGTGATTCTGCCAGCAGGCACAAGTTTCTTATTATCTGCTATATATGGTAGCCCTCACTCAAACTTGAGAAGGGCTCTTTAGAACAAACTAACTTCCCTTGCAGGAATAATAACATCCTCATGGATGGTAGTAGGAGATTTTAATGCAATAACCTCACCAGAGGACAAAATGGGAGGCAGAGCTGCTAAGGGCTGCCTAAGATTTCAAAGATGGATAACTCTTGCAAACATGAACGACATGGGATACTCAGGTACAAGATTTACTTGGATTAACAAAAAATGTTTTATCAAGTTAGACAGGGCATTAGCAAACAATGAGTTTATCAATTGGGCCACTAACTCCACAGTCAAACATATCCCCAAGATAAACTCAGACCATAGTCCTATACACATAAATATCAGGTACACAAATGCACAGACTGCATTAATACAAAAATTTTGATATTGGTCAGCATGGGAATTCCACCCCCAATGGAAACAATGTTTCTATGAGGTGTGGGATGTTAACATACCACTGCAGGAGGCCATCACAGCATTTCAGCAAAATGCCACAACATGGAAGAATGACATCTTTAGAGATGTAAACAAAAAAGAGAGGCTTTGTTTAGCAAGACTAGCTGGTATCCAAAAATGCATCTCGACTACTGGAAATCACAGACTTTGGAAGCTAGAAGAGAAGCTAAGGCTGGAATTAGAAACTTTACTCACTCAAGAGGAGGAATTCCATGTACAAAATGGAAGAGCAATCTGGCTCTCCCAAAGGGACAAGAACACAACTTACTTCCATGCTAAGCATAAACAGAGAAGGAAACACAAAGCAGTCAAGACTCTCAAACTGTCTAATGGGGACTGGTCAACAGACCAATAACAGAGCAGTAATGAAATTACAATGTTCTACAGTAAGCTATACCAGTGCTGTCATGCGGACACTAACATACAAAATTATCAGACAAGAGGCAAATGGCTACCATTATCTTACAGCCAAAAGGAAATGCTATCCAGGAGAGTCACAATACAGGAAGTGCATAATGCACTATTTGAGATGAATCCCAAAAAAGCACCAGATCCGGATAGACTTACAGCTAGTTTTTACCAAAACAATTGGCACAGGGTAAGCACTTCCCTCTATAATTTTGTGCAACAGGTGTTCACTTCATCACAAATGGAGCCAACACTCAATAAAGGACTGATCATCCTCATTCCAAAGATTAAGGAACCATCCACTGTAAGTCATTTCAGACCCATTTCTCTCATCAATACCTGTGCAAAATTGGTGATTAAAGTCCTAGCAAATAGTCTAAAATGGATACTTCTAGACATAATACAGCCTAATCAAGCTGCTTTTATCAAGGGAATGTCCATTACAGAATGTATAGTAATTGCTAAGGAAGCATTCCATCATATGGACACTAAGCTAGCAAAACAATCATACATGGCTATTAAAATAGATTTAGCCAAAGCTTTTGATAAACTTAGGTGGGAGTTCATATCTGACACACTAAATGATATTGGACTACCAGAGCCTTTTTGCAAGTTAATCATAAGCACATTGTCAACTAGCTCAACTCAAATTGCATGGGAAAGAACAATAGGACCTGCCTTCCAACCCAATCAAGGGGTTAGACAGGGTGATCCATTGTCCCCTTACCTTTTCATCATGTGCATCAACAGGCTGTCACAAGCTATTAATCAGAGCATAACTGATGGGGAATGGCAACCCATCACTTTTGGAACACAAAATGTACCATTGTCTCATCTTTTATTTGCAGATGATCTACTAATCTTTGCTAAGGCCACACCACAGCAGGCAGTGATTATCGATCAAGTCATGTCTCATTTTTGCACATACTCAGGTCAGAGCATCAACAGAGAAAAATCCTCTCTATATACTTCAAGGAACACACCACAATGCATAGTTCAGGAACTGGAAAACATTTTACAAATAAATGCAGTTCCACAGATAGGCACATACTTAGGCACACCAATCATTCATGGTAGGATAACCACAGCGTCTTACAAAGACACTATTTTGAAACTTCAAAGTAGGGCACAGAAGTGGGATGCACATAAAATCTCAATGGCAGGTAGACTGACTCTATGTAGATCCATTCTATCAGCAATTCCTACTTATTTGATGCACACCACTTGTTTCTTTAACACTACTTACAAAGAAATGGAAAAGATATGCAGGAAATTCTTATGGGGTTCAAACACCTCTGAAAAGAAAACACCCCTGGTCAAATGGGATGTGATTTGTCAACCCAAGCAAAGAGGAGGTTTAGGTATACACAAAGTCAAGGAACAAAATCTGGCTCTTCTCCTAAAGTTGGCTTGGGACTTGGCCTCAGGAGAAGGAAAATTGTGGACAAAGATCTTTAAGGCCAAGTACAATATGAGAGACATTCCTCACACCTTCCCAGTAAACAAAAACTCACATTTGTGCAAACAATTCCGCAAACTCTGGCACATCATACAAGATGGCATCAAATGGGAGCTCAGAGTTGGCACTACAATCTCATTCTGGCAGCATAGGTGGCTGCCATCAAGTATTATCCTCCAAGAGCATAACATAGGACCCATACCAGTCGACCATCAACAGGGAGATGGGACACTTAAAGTCTACAGGAATTGATACCTCAACAAGTCTTACAACAAATTCTAGCCATACCCTCACCAAGATTAGAGCATGGCAAAGACATGATATCATGGAGGTGGTCTTCTAACGGCAGATTCACATCAAGCTCAGCATACAATAGACTCTGCAACCAACAGTGGGACTCAGAAAATGAGGAATGGAAACACATCTGGAAACAACAAGTCCCAAAAAGGGTCAAACTATTCATCTGGTAGGCAAAAAAGGGCGCCTTATGGGCAAATGCAAAGAGATCATCAAGGGATCTGGCATCGAATCCAAACTGCCACATCTGTGGCTGTGAGGAAACAATATTACACATGTTCAGAGATTGTACAAAATCTAAAAACACCTGGTTACACATCAAACAAAGCCTCCCGGTTAAATTCTGGGAGGACAACTGTCAAAACTCATCAATCTCATCTAACATTGTCTCCCCTTTATTGCAGGAGGACATCAAATGGTCCACATGGTTCACAATAACAAGCTGGTCACTATGGACAGCAAGGAATGAGGAGATATTTCAGCAGAAGGAACACACGCCATTTGGATTACATATCAGAATCAAAACAATGGTTAAAGAAAACTACCGTGCATTCCAGATTCACAAATAGAGGCAGATCCAGTAGAATATCAAACCTGAAGACCTAGGCCAAGGGTGGCCTCTTCCATCCAACGCCACACATCATAGGGTCATAACAGATGGGGCATGCAAAGGACCCAACCAAATCGGAGCGGCAGGCGCTATACTCCAGATCCAAATGGAAACTGGATTATAGGCTCCGCCATGGCCATCGGATCCTGCAATCTCCTATAAGCCGAACTATGGGGCATCATTTTGGGACTCAGGATAGCGAAAATGGAAAACAAAATCAAAATATTTCTAGAATCGAACTCACGAGAGGCAATCGAACTACTTACCGGTCAGAAGCCAGCCCCTCTCGTCGTCCAGACCCTCATAGTGGACATCAGAATACTAGTATCAGAGTTTGAAGGGATAACCTTCAACTACATCAGGAGAGGGTTCAATACTCAGGCGGATGCCCTGGCAAAGCGAGGTCTTGGGATAGAACCCCAAAATCCAGTGCTCTTTTTCTCAGATCCAACCCAAGCACATCATCCACCACAGAATAGAAGGCACCAGCCTCAAATCCAGGCGAACGAAGAGGACCAATACACATCTAGATTGTAACATCCCGTTTCCAGAGAACGGGTCGGACCAAAGAAACGGGTCCAGGTGTGGTAAATTGCCACACCTCATGC
>JAOQML010008096.1:0-12468 GCA_027568935.1 Erythroxylum urbanii | reverse complement strand
TATCCCCTGAGCATCAGACATTTTGTAACTCTTTATTCTTTTATTCAATACTTTCTTTTTTCAAAATAAAAAAAATGTGTAAGGAGAGAGTATCAACAAAGATAGATAATAGGAGGATCCTGCTCAATCTTTGAACACTTAGTGTTACTAGCTAATCGAAACTGACAAGGATCATCATCTGGCTTAGGAAAGAATTGCAAAAATCAACCCACTGGAAAGTCTAACAATTTTGTGTGATTATTGTGTTGAAAAAGGTCATTCGAAACAAACTTATTATGAAATTATTAGTTATCCTGACTAGTGGGATTTTTTAAAAACACTATGATAAAAGCTTATTGGAAAGGCTATGGTGACAACTATAGATGTAGTGGATTCTAAAAGAGAGGAAACATTAGTGCCTATGGCAAATATTGCTCATTCAGGTATTGTGGGTAATGTAAATGCTTTCTCTACAATTTCTAGGAAAAATATCTAGATTATTGATACAGATGCATTTGATCACAAGAATACAGATTCTAGCTAATTACAATCTATCAGTCCATCCCTTCAATCCATTGTTTCGACAACTGATGCTAGTATGTGCTTTATTTGAAAATTATCGCCACATCATTTTTCAAACTTAAGTGATTCATATTTTTATTATGATTTTTGTAAACTTGCGAAAAGTCATCGTGCTCCTAATTTACCTAGTTTAAATAAAAGTTCTGAACCATTTGCAATTATACATTTTAATATATAGGGACTGAAAAAATCCCTTCATTGTCTAAGGCTAAATATTTTGTTACATTCATTAATGAATGTACATATATGACATGGATATCACTACTTTAAAAAAATGATGTTTCTATTACATTTCCATAATTTCGCAACATAGTGAGCGCTTTATTTGAAAATTATCACCACACCATTTTTCAAACTTAAGTGATTCATATTTTTATTATGATTTTTGTGAACTTGCGAAAAGCTATCGTGCTCCTAATTTACCTAGTTTAAATAAAAGTTCTGAACCATTTACAATTATACATTTTAATAAATAGGGACTTGAAAAAATCCCTTCATTGTCTAAAGCTAAATATTTTGTTACATTCATTAATGAATGTACACATATGACATGGATATCACTAATTTAAAAAAATGATGTTTCTATTACATTTCCATAATTTTGCAATATGGTGAGTGCTTAATATCATAAACTAATTCAAGTGTATCAAACTAATAATGCCATATAATTTATATACGCCACTTTTGGAAAATTTTTAAATTAGTTTGGAATTCAACATCTGACCTCATGCACTTATACTCCATAACAAAATGGCTTAGTGAAAAGGAGAAATAGACAAATATTAGTGATGGTCCATACTTCTCTCTTTGGGATGAATATACCACTTTTTTATTAGGAAGAGGCAATAAAATATGTGATTTATCTCATCAATAGATCACTATCTCAGAGTTTAGATTTTCAAACTCCTCAACAAAAAGTGCAATCCTTACTTTCAATTTCTCATCTCCACAACCTTAAGCCTAAAGTTTTTGCCTGTATAATGTACTTTCATATCCCTAAGGTCTTGAGAACTAAACTTGATACTTGTGCAAAAAGATGTGTATTTGTTCGATATCCAGATTTTTTTGAAGAGGCATCGGTTTTATGATCCTCAAACTCAAAAATTGCATGTAACTTTAGAGGCCTCTTTTTAGGAGTTAGAACGATATTATTCATGGGAAGGATCAACAAAAAATGTTGATGGAGGGAATATGTTACAAGGTATATTAGGAAATGCAGATGAGTGCTTAAAACTAGACGAAATTGTCAATGTTCTAGGTAATGCAAATAAGTGTTGAGAACTGGAAGAAGTTGATAATAATGATAGCATGAAGAAAAACCTAGTAACATATACTTGACTACTTTAACACCACTAACCCAAGGGTCAATTCAGAATATCCAAAATGTCAACTCTTAGGTAATCTCAAGTCTAGTATCTAATAATTCTAGAAATGATTTTCTTGTTCCTCTTTGGAGATACCTATAAAGATTGAATAAAGGTGTACTAAAGAAACAATATAAACTTGATCTTAACACCAAAGTCTAATGCCCCATCAACAATTATGTTTCTATTAAAACATTTCTGGAGTCATATGCACTTGTTATTAACCAATTATCCAGTTTTTCTGATCCTATTAATGTATAGGAAACTTTGAATGATCCAAAGTGGACTAAGGAAATGAATAAAGAGATGGAAGCCTTTCAAAGGAAATCTACTTAGGACTTTGTTTCTTTACCCTAAGGAAAGAAAACAATTAGGTATTGATGGGTAAATACTGTGAAACTCAAAGCTAATAGGAGTATAGATAGAAGGTCGCAAAGGGTTATACATAAAAGTATAAAGTGGATTACTAAGAGACCTTTGCACTAGTAGCCAAGCCAGATACAGTCTGCATTCTCATCTCTATTATAACAAATCTAGAATGGCCCTTAAAATAGTTTGATGTTAAAAATGCTTTCCTCAATGAGGATCTACAAGAAGAGGTATACATGGAGCTGTTACCAAGTGTGAATATTGGTTCATCAATTATAAATAAAATTTTCAAATTGGAAATATTCATTATATAGAGCCTAGTTTGAAAATTTTTAATGGAAATGAAAGCTTTCAGTTATAAGCAAATTGGTATAGATCATACTTTGTTTATAAAACACCTGGGACGTAAAGTAATTTTTTTAATTATGTATATTGATGATATGGTATTGGCAGAAGATGATTATGAAGAGACGAAGCTCTTACAAGAACACTTAGCCACTACTTAGGTAGTAAAGACAGATCAAGGAAATTTTCTCTTTTATAAAGAAAATATGTACTTGACCTCTTGATTGATACTAGAATGCTTGCTTGCAAACTAACTAAAATGACTACAGTAATGAATAATAATCTTGGAATTTTCCCAAATCAAATTCTAACAAATATAGGGTGCTATCAACGTTTAGTTGGGAGGTTAATTTATCTGTCTGATACTAGGCAGGATATAGCATATGCATTAAGTTTTGTTAGTTATTTTATGCATCAACCGAGTTAAGAACACATGGATGTAGTATACTGAATCTGGAGGTATGTAAAAGGCTCTCCAAGAAAATGTTCATTCTTCTCAAAGAATAACATTTCCAATATTAAAGGATATAAGGATGTGGATTGGGTAGGTGATTGAATAATTAGAAAATCCACATCTGGTTATTTTTACTTTTATTGAAGCAAATCTTGCAATTTAGAAAATCAAGAAACAAAAGGTTATTGCAGGGCCAAGTGCAAAAACTGAGTTTTGAGGCATGGCTCAAAGAATATGGGAATTATTATGGATTAAACATGTTCAATCAGATTTGGGATTCAACATATAAAACCTAATGAACCTTTATTGTGATAATAAGACTGTTATTGAGATTGTACAGAATCTTGTACAATATGATCATACTAAATATGTTGAAATTGACAGACATTTCATCAAAGAAAAGTTAGATCAAAAGATTACTTTGTTTTTTATGTCAAGTTTGAAGAGCAATTTGTTGATGTACTTACAAAGGCAATTTAAAAAGGATGTTTCATAATGTGATTGACAAGTTGGACATGTTGGATATTTATGCTCCAACTTGAGGGAGGAGTGTGGAGGGAGGAGTGTGGAGTGTGGACATTGATTTGGATAATATAAAAGGATAATTATCATCTGTTAGAATGGATAAATACATAAGGATAATTATCATTTGTTAGACTGGATAAATATAGGAATTTGTTAGAGTTTTGATTAGAATAAAATTATATTCAAAGTGTAATTGTATGTTTATATATTACCTCTATATGAGAGAAGAATCTACTACAAATTTTACAAAAATATCATCGTTTAACAATTACTATAAATGAAACAAGTATCCAATGCAAACAATATGAAATTCCTTCAGGTGTTTATATGAATCCTAACTTGCAAGATCATGAAAAATAGGGAGTAAGTGAACCAAACCAGATTTCAAATATTGGTGTTGATTTATTTTGATGCATTTAATTTTTTAGTATTTGATTGTGTTAGAAATGGCTATAGTAAATTGAAGAGTTTAATAGACCCCTATAGTTTTTCAATTGGTACCAGAGTGGGTCACCGAATCAGAACTTGGTATATCAAGTTAGTGAAGATCCTTGTTTCATAATTATGGCCATAAAAGAAGGGGAACCAATCATTAAGTCACTGTTGTTAGATGGTTTAAATTATCCTATGTGGAAATCATGAATGAGAGTATTCATTCAGGCACAAGGGAAAAAAGCACAGAACTCAGTTTTCAATGGTTGGACACATCCAGTGGCAATTGATAAAAAGGGAGAAGCAGTACTTAAAGATGCATCTGAGTGAATAAAGGCTGAAGAAGAGAGAGAGCTTGGAAATGTTCAAGCCCTGCACTCCATCTTTAGTACAATTGATATGATATCAGCTTATGAATCGATGAAAAAAGCATGGGATACTTTGTAGACTATACATGAAGGATCAAAATTTGTGATAGCCTCAAAACTTTAGATGTTGGCTATGAGATTTGAAGAGCTGAAGAGGGATGAGAGTGAAACCATTGGAGAATTCTATGAGAGATTGCATGACATAGCAAACCAAGCAAATCAACTAGGGAAGAAGTACTTTAACTTGAAACTAGTTAAGAAGACATTGAGATCGTTGCCTCCGAGGTTCATACCAAAAATTGTGGCCAGCGAAGAAGCCCATGATATCACTTAATTGTCATTGGATAAGGTAATTGGGATTCATACGAACTTTGAGATGCATTTATTGAGGGATAAACAAGAGAAGAGCAAAGGATTGGCATCGCAAGCCAAGATCAGTAAAGTCGTGAATAACTTTGAAGATGAATCTGATGAGAATGAGGGTATGGAGTTATTCACAAGAAATTTCAGTAAAGGTGAAAGAAGAGTGAAGAAAATTCAATGTCATGAGTATCAAGGCTTCGGACATGTGTAAGAAAAATGTCCTATCACCTTAAAAAAGAGAAAAGGAAAGTCTTGTACAGCACTTAGAGTGAGAATGAATCGAGAAGTGAGTATGGTAGTGAAGAAAAAGCTATGAATAGTGCTGTGTTAGTTGTTTTATACAACAAAAGTCCAGTTATTTGCTTTATAGGAACCAGGAAGGAAGTAACCGATGACAAAAACGTGAGTAAGTAAGAAAATTCCAAGAAAAACACAGAAGAATAATATCAAAGCTCAATCTTAGATTATGACAGTGATGACAGTACTTCATATGATAAAAAGGAAGGTATTTATGAAGTCTATGAGTTAATGTATGATAAATCGGTCCAAACATGTAAGAAAAATGAGAAGTTGAAGGAAGAAAACTCTACTATAAAGAACACCATTCAAGATCTTGAGAAGAATTTGTTATCTACAATAGATGAGCTTAATGAAACAAAGTATAAGCTGGTCAGCACAGAAAAGGGAATAAGAATGTTAAATGGAGGTATCGAAAAGCTAGAAAGGTTGTTAGAAATTAGTTAAATTAAAAGATACCTTTAAGCCATTTTTTATAAAGGTGAATATTCCAAGTCAAATGATGAGAAAATTGGTGCGACCAGATCTACCCAACTAGAAATCTCAAAACAAATTGGAGGTTCATACCTAAGATTGAAATGTGGAGTAATTGGGCACATAAGATTGAAATGTTACAAGTTGTTATAAATGATGTTTCAAAGAGGTCAAAACTAAAAATCTAGACGCTCTCTATTAAAGTTCCATCAGCAACCCATGTTACTGAAGCACTCTTGGGTTTCGAAAGGTCAAGTACAAGCACAAACACATAGTGAAAGAGAAACAAGGAATTATCTAGATTCACAATTAGTTACTACTTTTGAAGAAACTGTTTAGACTGAGGATAAGTCAGTTACTTTAAATGAAGAAACCAATCAAACAGTTGATGACTGAGATAATGTGATGAGGAATAATCCCAGGTCTGAATTTCTTCAAGGGGTACAGAGACTATGTGCTTTACATTTTTGAAGTATAGTTTAATGTTATTTATCAAAACAAAAAAAAAGAAGAACCAAAAAAGGTCCAAAGAGTTATCATTTAGGCTTTTCGAGTTTTTATTTATGAGTTTTCTAAGGTTCAGTTGATTGATGTGTACATGAGGCTATGCTTGATGATGGATTTATAAATTTGAATGGTCTTATGAAGATGGAATTAAAGTGCTTCTTTTGTTTCTTTATTTGCTAAGATTGATCACATTAAATGATTCTTGTTTTGACATTGTTTTGTCCCAAGGGGGCGATATCAGATTGTTTTTGGTGAATGTTCCATTCAAAGGGAGATTTTAAGGTATCTCTGTAACTATTAATCTTGCTTTTTGGCATCTTTTTGTTCCAAGGGTGAGAAATTCAAATAATTGGATAATTGTTCATTATTGTTTCTTTGGATGTTTCTTAAACTTCAAAAACATTGGATGTTCTTTGGAACTTGATGTTGGAATAAGGGGGAGTTCTTTTCTCATATGGATTATATTTCTAATTATTTTTTAAAGAGAGTTTCATATTTGTGACAAACAATGCCAAAGAGGGAGAGATTATTAAGATATATGGTATATATTTTATTATTTGGTTTTGGCATTTTTAGATAATTGGACATCTAAGATAATGTTGATGAGTTTAAAATTGAAATCAAGGTGGGATTAGATTTATCTATGATCTAAAACTTGTATTTTAAATATCTGCAATATGGGCAAACTCATTTCTTCAACTTCAGGATAGATTTCGGGAAACCTCAAATCGACATTTCAATTTGTATTCTTCAGAACACTTGTTCCCAATTGTCTTAAGTTTCTAAAGACATCAAAAGCATTCTAGTTGGTTCAGAAATCTAAAAGTTATAGCCCAAACATTCCCGGACTTTTGTCATACTGAAGTAGTACATTATACTCAAGTTCCATCCAGAAATTGAAAGTCTTAGAGACTGAATTAAAATTTTATTTCTTCAGATAATTTGTGGATATATGTCTCTCATTTGTTTAAAGACAAAAATCATCGTAATTGGAGCTCTATGAATTAAGATATCATCAAAATATAGAAGCATATTCAGTAAAATATCCAACTGACACTCTTCCAACCGATCCCCTCACTTTGATTCAATCAATCTTTTTAAAATTAATACCAAAAGCTATAAATATTTTTTTAGAGATATAGGAATGTGTGAGAAAACCAATGTTTCAAAAATCAGGTTATTTGGAGGTCGGCGACAAAGTTATGGTTAAAAGAGTGAAATATGTTTAGGCTGGGGGAAGGGACCTGCGGATCGCGATCGCAATCGCGACCGCGACTTGCTCTTCTCTCTTTTCTTCCTTCGACCTATCTTGATAAAAAGGGCATAACTTTCACTATAACTATCTGATCAAGGTCTTCAAACACCTTGTTGAAGAGGACTTCTAGAACTATAGCTTCCATGAAGACCTCAAAAAACAAATTTTTCCTCTAGAAGTGTTAAAAGTTCAAACCAATGTAGCTATCCCAAAAGTCCATCCTATGTAGCATCACAAAATTCTAATAACCATAACTCTCAACTCCAATATCCAAATATTTCATACTATATAGAGTTAAAAATCTAGAAAGATAATCTACAACTCCTAAGAAGACAACTTTGTCTAATTCTGCCTATATCGATCCAGTTTTTCCCTTGAAGGCAAAACATAATTTCTACATCTATGGAAGACTTGAAATAAGAAACGTACAACTACAAGATGACTAAGCACATACACAATCAAAACTTCTTCAATTCTTCATTCATTTCCAAATCAAAATGAAGTTCATTCATAGCTTTAATTACAAATCAACATTAAAATAAAGTCTTAACAAAAGATACAAAAATACATTGGATGCTCAATGTTCAATATGTTTATAAAGCTATCCAAAAGTCTAACCACTAAATTAGTACAAATGCTAACTATCTTGGAATTTGTCCAAATGCCTTGCAAGGATTCACTAATCTTCTCGATCTTCACTTGAGGAGTGGGAAAAATATTGGGTTGAGTTATACAATTCAGTGGCTAATATATTTATAGCCATTGGCGATGAGCCACACAATCAAACATACATGCATCTAATCATATAAGCATACTCATCTTATCTTAGCCCAACAATGTAAGTTCAACATTCATATCTCATTACTTAATACATCATCTCATAAAACATATTAGATGTGATTTAACATCAAAGCATTATAATCAACTTCATCAAGACTTAACACATCAAAATGGAAATGCACAAGTAAATGGCTCGAGGGTTCCGTGGAACAAGATAGAGAAACTGAAGTTTACTTCATGAACGAAATGAGTCCACTTTTCAGATCTTGTGTGCCACAACCGGGCAGCCGGGAGAAGGCTTTATGACAACGTGCATGTGACTACAAAATGGTTCCTCTCTCGCCCAAACACAATCAAATCTCATGCTCAATTCAATCAATCACAAGTTTATATTCACTTGCTTTTATTCTTTCCATTTAATCAAAATGCCATGGTACAATTCCAAGGCATAACATAATTATACTCACAATTCAATTTTTTATATCATGTCATACATCATAATGCAATTTCCACATCACAATATTTTAAAGCAAATCATTTTAACACACTAACTATAAATAGATTACCTACCTTATAACTCTTGAAAATCCAAACTCAAATTGGCCCTTCCCTTTACTCTTGGGTAGGATTTTCTTGATTTCCTAAAACAAACCAATATCCCATTAAATTCCAATTCAATAAAACCCTTAAAACTTCTGTAAACACAACAATTGAAATCCACACAATTCAAGCTCAAAATTAACCTACCCATAGTCCATCTAGGTTAGAAAACCCAAAACCTAGCTTAAGAACCCAAAAATCAAATAGTTCTCTAAATCATCTTCTTTCAACACAATCCATTCTCTATTTCTTTCTCTACCTAAGCAAGAAAGAAAGATAAACTTACCTTAAACAAGCTTGATTCCTTCTCTTCTTTCTTCTCTTCCATACGTTTTTCTCCTCTTCTTTTTTCTAATGGACGACTTCTCTGCTTCTTTTCTCTTATTTTCATTTTTTTCATTCTTCTCTCCCTTATTCACGTTTTTATTCACATTTTTCTCCTTCTATTATGCAAGACAACACTTTGTTCTTCCAATTTTACCCTTAATGAATGTAAAAAGTCATCTTTGCCCTTTCTTTTATGCTTTATGACTCTTAAACATAGTAACATTTTAGAATTGTCCCCATACACTCTTCAAACATTAATTTCACTAACTAGTGAAATAAAATCCTACTAATATTGAAATAAATAATTAAAGTCGAATAAATAATTCTATTATGACCTCATAATTTATTCTAAGGCAAAAATTCAAATTCCATGCTTATTCCATAAACTATCATGCTTAATTCAATGAAAATTTTTCAGGGGCCAACATTTCTCCCCCTTTTAAAAGAATTTCGTCCTCGAAATTCTTACCTGAGTCATTGAAGAGATATGGATACTTCTCCTTCATCGCTTCCAAAGGCTCCCATGTTGCCTCTCCTCGAAATTCTTACCTGAGTCATTAAAGAGATATGGATACTTCTCCTTCATCGCTTCCAAATGCTCCCATGTTGCCTCCTACGTCGAATGGTTCCTCCATAAGACTTTAACCAGCTTAACAATCTTGTTTCTCAAAACCTTTTCCTTTGAATCTAGGATCTCTACTGGTTGCTCCTCATATGTCAAACCCTCCCTTAACTGGACCTCTGAAAGTTGAATTATGTGTGAAGGATTCGATCGGTACTTCCTCAGTATCAATACGTGAAAAACATTGTGAATCTTAGATAATTTTGATGGCAAAGCTAACTTGTAGGCTAAAGGCCCAATCTTCTCAATGATCTCATATGGGCCTATGTATCTTGGACTAAGCTTGCCTTTGTTACCAAACCTCAAAACCCCTTTCCATGGAGAAGCTCTAAGAAACACTTTGTCTCTAATTTCAAATTCCATTTCTTTTTTATATGCATCTGTGTAACTTTTCATCCTATCTCGAGCTGCTTTAAGTCTCTTTTTCACCAATTTAATCTTATTAATAGTAACCTATACCAACTCAAGCCCTAAATGCCTCCTTTCACCATCCTCATCCCAACAAATAGGAGTTCTACACCTCCTTCCATACAAAGCTTCATAAGGTGCCATTTGAATTCCCGAGTGATAGTCTATCATTAAGTCATAATCTTTCAATAGCTCTAACCATCTGATTTGTCTCAAATTCAACTCCTTTTAGCTCATCAAATACTTAAAACTCTTATGGTCTGAAAATACCCTAGTAATGACTCCATATAAATAATGTCTCCATATTTTCAATGCAAAAATTATGGCGACCAACTCCAAGTCATGGGTAGGATAGTTCATCTCATAAAGCTTTAATTGCCTAGAAGCATAGGCAATCACTTTATCTTCTTGCATCAACACACACCCTAATCCCTTCCTTGAGGCATCACTGTACACTATATATCCATCATTATTCGAAGGCAAAGTCAAAATTGGTGCACTCGTCAATCTGTGCTTTAAGTTTCTCAACTTTTCTGACATTCATCTTTCCACACAAACTTTTGATTCTTCCTGGTCAATTTGGCAAGTGGAGTTGCTTTTATAGAAAAGCCCTCCATAAACCTCCTCTAATACCCAGCTAAACCCAAGAAACTTCTCACTTCAGCTACATTCTTAGGTGCCCATTTCATAACTACTTCTATCTTCCTCGGATCCACATGCACTCCTTTTTCTGAAACTACATGTCCAAGGAACACCACTTCCTTTAACCAAAATTCACATTTATCAAATTTAGCATATAACTCTTCCTTCCTCAATGTCTTCAAAGCAAGCCTCAAATGTTCCTTATGCTCCTTGTCATTCTTGGAATAAACCAATATATCATCAATAAAGACAATGATAAATCGGTCTAAGAAGGACATAAAGACTCGATTCATCAAGTTTATGAAAGCTGCAGGTGCATTCGTTAACCCAAAAGGCATGACCAAGAACTCAAAGTGGCCATATCGTGTTCTAAAAGTAGTCTTTAACACATAAGACTCCTTTATCCATAATTGGTGGTAGCCTGATCTCAAATCTATCTTAGAAAAGACCCTTGCCCCTTGCAACTGATCAAACAAATCATTTACGCATAAGAGTGGATATATGTTCTTGATGGTGACATGGTTGAGCTTCCTATAATCCACACACATTCACAATGACCCACTTTCTTCTTCACATAAAGGACCGGAGCTCCCCAAGGTGAAGAGCTCGACGTTATGAACCCTTTCTCCAATAATTCTCCCAATTGCTCCTTAAGCTCATTCAATTTCATTAGAGCCATTCTATAAGGCGAAATCGATATTGGCGTTGTGTCTGGAAGAAGCTCAATGGGAAATTCAATTTCCCTAGGTGGCGGTAGTCTTAGTATCTCCTCGGTAAAGACATCCGAGAATTCCATGACTACTAGTATATCTTCTAACTTCTCTCTATCTGCTTTTGTGTCTACCACATCGGCTAAATAAGGTTCACATCCTTTCCTCATCATTTTCTCCGCTATTAGAGCTGAAACAACTCTAGGTGGACTTGACCTTCTGTCTCCCACAAACACCACCTTTCTTCCATTATCCAACTCGAACTTCACTGCCTTTTGTTTGCAATCTAAGTTGACATGATACTTTTCTAATGTATCCATGCCCAATATAACGTCTAATCCCCCCATCTTCAAAGGCATCAAATCCACCATTAATTGTCCTCCACCAATACATATCTCACAATCTTTATAAACTTGACTAATAATAATATACTGGCCGATTGGAGTACTCACCATCAAAGGAGTATCCAATAGGCTCAATTCTCTACCATGCATAGTTCTACTCAATGACATAAATGAATGGGTGGAACTCGGATCAATCAAAACAATTACGTCATCATTAGATAATTTAACCGTACTAGTGATGACCTTCGAAGTTGTCTCTGCATCCTCCCTCGTCATAGCAAACACTCTAGCTGGTGCTTGCCCCCTCGGTCTTCCTGAAGGGTTCACTTTCCTAGCCACATAAGAACTTCTATTGCCCACTTCCATTACTATCCTGTATCCTACTATCTTGGCCCTCTTTGAAGCTTGCATCTGACTTCTCTCATGTCTTAGATTCTGAAGGCATTCTCTTGTCATGTGTCCTTTCTCCCCGTAATTGAAACACGCTCCAATCAATCAGTAACATTCCCCTCTATGAAACCTTCTGTAGTGTTCACATTTAGGAATGGGTGGCTTATCCCTATCTCCCCTCATGCTGCCTCCAGCTGTTGAGGCTTGATGTGAAACAATAGAAGTCCTCATAGGTCTAGGTCTTCTTGCACCACTGTTGTAACACCCCAACTCCCGCCGGACCCGAACCCGATATCGACAGTGATACCCGAATTCGTGCCCCGCGAGGGTG
>JAOQML010008086.1:0-12468 GCA_027568935.1 Erythroxylum urbanii | reverse complement strand
TTTGGGCAACAAGTTTACAAGTCATGAATTATGTGTTATGTGGGTTTGTGGTGGTCCCCTAAGTTCCGTCACGTGCATGTTGACCAAGTAAAGGCTTCTTCCGCTTACCCATTAGTCGCATGGAGCTCCTTCATGGACTCCCATAAGTTCACTGCTACGCAAGACCATTAGGTTGAATTGCGATAGTACATTCTGTTCACGACTATATAGGACCCTTATAGGAAATGTGTCGTACGTTTTGTTTTGGACCACCCAAACCATTTTGATGTGCTTATTTGTTAGCAAGTTGAATGCATACATGATTTATAATTGTTTATGAACCGTTTGATAAAATGAGAATTTTGAGAAATAAGTGTTTGGTGATTTTTCATGTGAAATTATTATGGTTTCCAAAAATGTAAAATGGCAATGAGTTTTGAAAATGGTTTTCGCTTGTTTCTCGATTATAAAATTACTACCCACGAGCTTTAAGCTCACCCCCTCCCAATTCCGTCCCATCTTCAGGTGAGGAGCAAGAGATCGAGTAGTCAAGGGTTACGACATCACTTCGAATTTACATACTTTTGAATTTTGAGTTAGGTTTTGGGAATTTAATTAGTTCCATTTCATATTTTGGATTATGAAGCAAATGTTGTATTGTGGCTTGAAATGCCATTAAGCGTTTGTAAAACTCTTATTTTTGTCATTAATGAAATATATGTTTGGTTTTGTCTATGATTTTTTCATGTTTCACAAAGTATTCGATTTTGGAAATGAGATTAAGATTTTGAGAAACTGGTTGAAGTTACATTCTTATCCATTTTGTTTTTGGGTTGAAATGATGAATGTGAGTGAAAGATAAGATTTTAAGTTGCATTCTAGTAAGATAGGTAGCTTGGGTTTGAATGCTACTGTAAGGGGTTTTCGCTACGGCGAAGCCGAGAGTTCGCCGCGATGTAATTCACTTGGCAACTTCGTCGCAGCGAAGATTATACTTTTCATCGCGGAGAAATCGATCTGCATAAGTTCGCTGCGACGAAGATTCATTACGCCACGGTGAAGCCTGCCTTTGCTTCGAAATGATTTTTCTTTCAAATTTCCAAATTCTAACCCCTCCTCTTGCTCAAGCTTCACGATCCCAAGTTAGATGTTGGGCTCTGGAAACAGGGTCCAGCATCCTCGTTCCAAATATGAACTCCATTTGTGCTAAATAGGCTTCTTTTAGCTCATATTCTTCATTTCAAGTCCAAATGTACATGAAAAGCACAAAACAAGATAATATGAATGCATCAAATTCCCCATAGTTAGCTCTTGTTCATCCTCGAGTAAGGAAAAGAAGAAGAAAACAAAAAATAACAAAAACTAAGAACTAAGAAAACCATTTAAGTGAAAATTGTTATCTTAATCTCCCAACCATATCAAAGAATGCAAATATTATGATAGAACTTAGTCAACCATTGTCAAAACATAAAAGACATGAACTCATTTTAAATGTAAGCAACAAGTTGAATAGCATTAAGAAGTTAGATGAAATCCACACCATATCAAAATAATAGGTCCTCTCTTTGATATACACTCCAACACTCATGTGTTTAAGGCTCAAGTGTTTAACTCTGAAAATTTCAATCAATGAACACAACCTACCATAAGCTTGCTTTTCAATCTTAACAAAGCATACATGCATGTCATAAATTAAAAGGATAATAAAGGATTAATACCAAAGAAAGTAGAGCGAATAACACATCATAGAATGCATGCACAAGTGTGCACCCAAGTACATCATTCTTAATTTTTCAAACTCAAATCTCAACTTAGATTTTTTTTCATTCCCATCAAGAAATTCACATTAAAAACTCATAGGAATCATATTATTTTTTCATTCTTTTTCTTTTCTTTTTTTATGTTTTGGCTTTTTTTCCTTTTTCCTTTTATGGCCGAATGATAAACACATTAAAACTTGGCCATTCTTTCAATATATTTTTTTATGCCGAAACATCATTATTACATAACAAGCGACAAATTTGATTCAAACCACGGATCAATTCCAACCTTTCCACATATCAACTTGCCAAAAACATGCTCTACTAACCATGTTATAGGGTAGAGGATAAAAATAAGAACAAAGCTAAGTTAAAACATGGGTAAAGCAAAGAAAAGGATATAAAAGCTCAAATTGGCTCACTAGGGGATAACATACTTTAGGTTGGCTTTTTAGTTAAAAGTTGTTAAATATCCTAGATGCCTTTATCATATTCATGAAAGCCTGTAAAAATAAGGTCTTATTAAGATATTAAGCAAGTTATAGAGATCATATCATTGAAAGAACGCACACATTAAAGAAATATGTTGAAGGTTCAAAAGCTCACAAGGCAATATCATCTATTAAGTCAATTTGGCATAGTTTCAAGGTCAATCTTTAACTATCAAGCTCACAACTTATATAAAAACACATTCATCAATTTTGTGTATTAATCATTATCAACTAAATCTCATGCATAATACAAGAACTCTTATCAATCATTAGGAGATTTTTTAAAAATATTTAAACACTTAAATGTAAAAACTTGCTACACATGCAATTACAAGTGAAAATCATCAAGTTCAAGCAATAAATAGGCGCGGCATCATTAAAGAACACAAGATCAAATTATACCTGAACCATATCATGCATCAAACTTAATAACTCATGAAAAAAATTAACCTAAATCTCTACAAAAATTAAACCTAAATCTCTCCCCCCACACTTAAACACAAATTTGTCCTCAATGTTGACATCAAAGTAAGAAAGGAAAGGTGAAACGCATGTGCCAATAAAAAAACCAGAAGTAAAAGTGAAAAGAAAAGAAAGCAAATCTGATTTTTGTATGATGGGTTGCCTCCCATTAAGCGCTTTTGTTTAACGTCATTGACTCGATGCTCGCATGCTTGCTCAATCCTCATAACTCGGCAGGGACAACTAGATATTATCCACCACTTGCTTGGTAAAACCTTCATAGAAAGGTTTCAATCGATGCCCATTCACCTTGAACACTTTGTTGCTTTCTAAACTTTGGATCTCAACAGTGTCATAAGGAAACATATTAGTAACAAAAAAAGGTCCAATCCAACGAGAACAAAGCTTACCTGGAAATAACCGAAGGCCTGACTGGAAAAGGAGCACTCTCTAGCCAACAATGAACTCTTTTCTATTGACCATATTATCATGCATCGCCTTGGTCCTTTCCTTGTAAATCCTTGCATTCTCAAAAGCATCATTCCTGATCTCCTCCAATTCTTGCAATTATAACTTCCTATAGATTCCAGCAGCATCATAATCTAAGTTACATTACTTAATGGCCCAAAAAGCTCTATGTTCACGTTCAACTAGGAGATGACAGGCCTTACCATAAACCATCCTAAAGGGTGAAATTCCTATAGGTGTTTTATAAGCTATCCTATAAGCCTATAACGCATCACCTAATCTAAGACTCCAGTCTTTCCTATTAGGTTGCATAGTTTTCTCCAAAATATACTTGATTTCTCTGTTTGAAACTTCAGCTTGGCCACTCATTTAGCGGTGATAAGCTATGGAGGATCTATGGAAAACATGGTACTTTTTAAGCAGGGCCTCAAATGATCGGTTACAGAAGTGGGTACCACGATCATTAATAAATGCTTTTGGAATTCCCCACCTATCAAAAATGTTAATCTTCACAAAATTGACAACAATTTTAGCATCGTCAGATCTAGTGGCAAGTGCTTCCACCCATTTTGATACATAATCAATAGCAAGCAATATATAAAGATAACCAAAAGAAGAAGGAAAAGTCCCATAAAATTAATACCCCAAACATCAAAAATTTCACCAACGAAAATAGGAGTTTGCGGCATTTGATCCCTAGAACTAATATTCTCTACACGTTGGCATCTATCACATAACTTAACATATTGAATTGCATCCTTAAAAAAAGAAGGCCAAAAGAAACCACATTCCAAAACCTTATGTGCTGTCCTTTTACCACCAAAATGCCCACCACAAGAATATGTATGACAAAAAGTAATAATGGAATGAAATTCATCTTGTGGTACACATCTCCTAATAATTGTATTAGCACAAAATTTCCACAGGTAAGGATTATCCCAAAAATAATGTTTAGCATCAGCTCGAAATTTATCACGTTGGGATTTGGACATACCTGAGGGTACCTCATTAGTAACTAAAAAGTTAACTAAATTAGCATATCAAGGGCGAGGAGAAGAAGAGTGAAGTGCATACAACTACTCATCAGGAAAAGTTTCTCTGACTGGCACACCATCTTGCTCCTGTGCATTCAATCTACTCAAGTGATCGGCTACCAAGTTTTCAGCTCCTTTTTTATCCTTAATTTCAAGATCAAACTCTTGCAAGAACAAAACCCATCTAATCAATCTCAACTTAGATTCCTTTATCTTCAAAAGGTACTTAAGAGCTGCATGGTCAGTGAAAACAATAACTTTTGTACCAAGTAAGTAAGATCTAAATTTTTCAATAGCAAAAACAATAGCAAACAATTCCTTTTTAGTCGTATGGTAATTACATTGAGCATTATCAAGTGTGTGAGAAGCATAAGCAATAACATGCAAAACTTTGCCATTCCTTTGACCAAGGACGGCACCAACAACATAGTCACTAGCATCACATATGATCTCGAATGGAAGGTCCCAATAAGGTGGCTGAATAATGGATGCAGATGTTAACTTGCTGTTTAACAAATCAAACGCAACCTTGCACTCCTAAAAAAATATGAAGTCGACATCTTTTGCGAGTAACTTGCACAGGAGTGCGGCAATATGTGAGAAGTCCTTAATAAATCTTCGATAGAAACCTGCATGTCCAAGAAAAGAACGAATATCCCTCACGAAGGAGGGGTAAGGCAAGGACGATATAATATTTATCTTTGCTTTATCAACTTCTAACTCACGTGCACTAACCACATGACCCAAAACTATCCCTTGTTCTACCATAAAATGACACTTTTCATAATTCAAAATAAGATTAGTTTCCATGCATCTTTTCAAAACAAGAGCTAAATTTCCTAGACAGTGATCAAAAGTATCACCATAGACAGTAAAATCATCCATAAACACTTCAATTTCTTTTCAAGAAAGTCAAAAAATATGCTCATCATGAATCTTTAAAAAGTAGCAGGTGCATTACAAAGACCAAAAGGCATACGTCTATAAGCAAAAGTACCAAAGGGGCAAGTAAAGATAGTCTTTTCTTGATCTTCAGGAGCAATTACAATCTAATTATAACCACTATATCCATCAAGAAAACAATAGAAAGACTTACCTGCAAGGCGCTTTAGCATCTGGTCCATGAAAGGCAAAGGAAAGTGATCCTTGTGAGTTGCAAGATTCAACTGCCTATAGTCAACACACATGCGCCACCCACTCTGAATGGGCACTGGGACCAACTCATTTGCCTTTATTCTTTTCCACTGTAATGCCAGTTGTCTTAGGAACCATATGGATAGGACTTACCCATTTGCTGTCAGAAATAGGGTATATGACACCTACATCAAGTAGCTTAACAATTTCGACTTCTACCACTTCCATCATTGGTGGATTAAGTCTCCTTTGCATCTCCCTTGCTAGCTTGGAATCATCCTTTAATAGTATACAATGCATACACATAGTTGGACTAATTCCTTTGATGTCAGCTAAAGTCCACCTGATTGTTGTTTTGTGATCCTTAAAGTACTCTCAAAAGTCTCTCCTCCTGCACAGCTATTAGATTCTTTGCAATAATCACAGTAAGTGTATCATTAGATCTAAGAAAAGCATATTTCAAATGATTAGGCAAAGGTTTCAATTCCAACTCAGGAGCCTGGAAAATAGAGGGTAAGACTTTCTTGTGGGAAATAGGTATGTCAATAAAATCATTCCCAAATCAAGACACCTGTTGCAAAGAATGCAAAGTCATCAACCACATTCTCATCCAAACTCACGTCATGATCATCATCACATTCATTAAGAACTGACGACATTAATGCATTAATTAAAACAACATTCAAACCATCAACACATGTAAAAGCCGAAACCCTCCAAATATCCATTCATCCAAACATTTAACCTTATGAACATCATCATTAAATTTCATAGCATTCTTAAAATCAAACACTACTACTTGATCATCAATGCGCATAGACAATGTACAATCATCACAATTAATCACAGTCTTGGCAATTTTCAAGAATGGTCTACCTAGCAAAATAGGTGTACGAGTGTGAATGTGATCATCACTAGTGTCAAGAATGTAAAAATCAAAGGGAAAGAAAAATTCACCAATTTTAACTAACACATCCTCCAATAAACTCGCAGGATAAACAAAAGACCTATCAGCAAATTGAATAACAACACTTGTATTTTTCAAAGAGCCAATATTAAGAGTATCAAAAGTAGATTTAAGCATGACACTAATGGATGCTCCTAAGTGACATATTGCCTTTTCAAAACAAGCATTACCAATCACACAGGGGATAGAAAACGTACATGGGTCTGTTTATTTAACAGGAAGTTTCTTTCGAAGAATTGCACTCATGTTCTCACCCATGCCGACAATGTCACCATTTTTTACCTTGTGGGCTCGCTTGATTGTGTGCATCTCTTTAAGAAACTTGGCATATTTTGGGACATGCTTGATAGCATCAAGTAGAGGAATGTTGATTTCCACCATTTTAACAACTCCAAGATTTCCTTCTCCTTTTCTTCCTTTTTGGACCTTGCAGAACTTAAAGGGAAAGGGGGAGTTAGTTTAAAATTGGAATTCATTGGATCAAAAGTTACCCTTAGAGCATTGGACGTCTCAGCCTTAGATGGATCAAATGGGTGCGCCTCGGGTTTTGTGGTGGGGGCATCAGTTTCAAGTTTCTCTTCCTCCTCCATTGCTATTTCCTTACGCTTTTGTTGTCCAAGTGATCCTAAGTTGAATAGCATGGACTGATTCCTTCGGATTCAAGGCCTCAACAGGAAGCTTACTTGAACTTTGAGCATCAAGTCTACTAATAGTGGAAGCTATCTGACTAACTTGCTTCTCCAATGCTAACCTCGATGTTTTGCTGCATTGCTTCAATTTTTTGCTGAAAATTCATGAAATTTTGTTGCATAGCATAATTGTTAGTAGCCATAGATTTCATAAGTTCTTTCAAATCATCAAGGAAGTATAAGAAGAAGAAGGAGTAGAATATTGAGGGATGAGTTTTGGGTGAAATTGTGCATTTGGTTGGAAACCTGGAGGTGGTGGGTTTGGTCTATTGCCACCATTGTGCATGGGTGGTTGTTGATTTCCATAACACAAATTTGAATGATCTCTCCAGCCTGGATTGTAAATATTTGCATATGGATCATACCTGCATTGTGTGTTAGCATTAAAACCTCCACCTAAAGCATTGGCATGCTCAACTGGGTCATCTTGCATGTTTGGACACATATCAGTACTATGACCATTCATTGAGCAAATATCACAAACTTTCACTTGCTGCACATTACCACACATCATAGCATGCACAAGAGAGGTCAGTTTATCAACTTTATTTTCAAGGGAAGAACTACTTACCTTATTGTGAGCGTTTAGCATGAAAATCAGCACGAGTGCCAAATTGCTTGGAATTTTTTGCCATGTTAGATATCAAGTTTTTACAGCTTTCGAAGTTTTGTCAACAAGAGCACCACCAGTTGCCGCATCTATAATACTTCTATCTTGGTGGGTAAGCCCCTCATAAAAGTATTGGATGAGCAGTTGGTCTGGGATCTGATGGTGAGGGCACTGAATGCAGAGTTTTCAAACCTTTCCTAATATTCAGAAAATGTTTCACCATGATTTTGTCTTATATGATTGTATACATTGGCATGTAGGCTATATGTTATCATACCATACTTAGTCATGATAAAATATATTATTAGTATGCATGGATACCTCCTTATACACTAATACATTACATACTAATCAGTTATGGACACACTCAGATGTTATAGATCCCTATATAGATATGTGCATGTTAAGATCTTGTATGGGGCCAATTATACACCAAAATTATAATACCAATGCAATCTTATATGTTATTGGTGGGTACATAGCGTGTACCCAACCCATGCGTTCACAGGTACATGCCAGGAAAGGTATGTCAGTGGGTATTATACATATCATTGTAGTTGGTACCATATGTTATTTACCATACATGCCAGTCACATAATTTATCGTAATGACCAAGTGATAATAATCACTAAAGGTGCTATAGGTTGTACATACTTATCAGGATAGGTACCAACTACATATATTTGTCATACATATAATTTTTGGTTACTAATATGGATGTAATTAGGGTTACATAGCTTACCAACATTATCTACGACACATGTGTGGTTAAGTGCTAACATGGGTATAATATGGTGCCATACACAGTATGACTATATTAGTACATCCTTCGTCATCCCTTCTTATATTTACAAATAAGACATAATTAATATAATATTTGTATGTTCAACATTGTATGGCCACTATGGTACTCAACATATAATTACTCCAAGGCATGTAGTACACATGGGAATACTATGTACATAGCTTTATAACACATATCATGTGTACTAACAATAGTAATTTAATGACTCCACATCCATGTTTAGCACCCAGGTGGCATATTGTATGTAATAGCTTATAGTATATTGGACACCATATTATCCAACCTGTACCATATATTATCATGTGTACAGTTACACAGGTTAATATACAAGACTTGGTATATCACAAGGCATAGATAGGAATTATTTTATCGCAACATGTATGTTTACCATAGTAGATCACTTTATGAGATGTATCATACCATAACAAGTGCACTATAGTATTGCAATATAAAGTGATAACAGGCATGTGTGCTTTTACTATTCTTATCTATTAAGAATTTGAGATATTGCCATGATATTTTTGAATATGGTATACACCCCTTACATGATGGTGTTATACTTAATAGGACATACTTTGATACCATTTAGGCACTATACATAATATATGCCCTTGTACTAGTAACTATGTTGTACATGTATGTAGGTCTCATAATTAAACTAGGAAGTATACAGAGTAGTACTCATGTGGACCGGTAAGTATGATATTTATATCAAAGTACATTTATAATATTAATGTACGTTTTGGTATAACTACATAATGCTTATAATGTACATACTAGACATGTTTATGAAACAGGTTATGATACAGATACCATATAATGTTATAGACATAATCTTAACAGGCTATACCAGCATGTACAATAAGGCATATGACCCATGGATAACCTTTTGCATAATCATAGTCACACTATAATTAGTGGTATACTATGTGACTAATAATGATGATAGTCCATATAACTAATATTCATATATGGTATCTGTATACTATGCCTTATTGTACCCATCTCATATGATGTTGCACCCTTACTATATGTGGGTATACCTCAACAATAGCTATTGGTCCATATGTACCCTACTGATAGGTATAACCAAGCCACATGTCATATATATAGAAAACTAAAGCAGTGGATGGAAGCATAACTTCCATATAGTATGTAATTAGTGATCTAAAGATTGGGTGGCTTATAATGGCATCAACCTTTTATGGTTATGGTATAATATTAATGTACATTTTGGTATCATGGTAATGGAGTATACATGGGCATCTTTGTGTACCACACCATGTTACATAATATATTGACCTATTATTAGTGGAATACTAACCATCATATAAATCCTGTAGCACCCCACTCCTATCTGACACGTACACATACATATACACGTACACCCTTCGAACGAACATGCACATGCCCGACAGAAATAACATGCTAACTAACTCACTTTCAATATATCACATGGCATCATAATTAAAATCACAATTAACACAATGTCTAAATCTAAAATCTTTGCATTTCATTTCACAAACCATAATTTATAATGTAGCATGATATCCATCATTTGTGTTTATACAATATCAGCCTATCAGAGTCACAACTCTGTTTACAAAATATAATACATACATGAGGATTTAACAAAAACTAAGACTAATCCTTCAGTCCCAGCTGACCGACCTTTGAGCCATATTCTTCTATCCAAAAGTTGTACCAAAAACTCTTCTAAGTAGTCTTAAGAGCTAAGTCATCATTCTCTCAAGCCTGAAATTGTCAAAGTTACAATTTGGTTGAGTTTTGCAAACTCAGTTAAGTAACTATCCTCGATGGTTCACTCTTGTCATGCAAAACACAATTTATGTCATCATAATTCACATCATCTTAATTTTCATCATGTAATATCACAAAAAACTTTGTACACAATTGTCCCATTTAAAAAATCCATACATTTTATCATTTCATTATAATCATGCAAGACATATTCATCAATAAGCATTCACACATTTCATACAATACCAGTTCTCAAAACATTGCAATTGCTCAATTTATTCATATCATATGTGTATGCAATGTTTATGAGACTCAAATTTATTTATTACGTTGTTGTGACCTAGTGTCTTTTTCACTGTCCTGTATCTGTTATGAATAACGGGCTCTATCATACTATCCCGTATCAGTTGTGGATACCGGGCTCTATTATACAAACTGAGGCATAGGCTCTTGCCACGGATGTCTGAGCTTTAAGCTCTTTTTCATTAGTGACTTCGGTCACAACTGCTTTTGTATTTCATACATTCATGGAATAAATGCATTTCACATTTTCAATCATCATATTCAGTACATTGCATTTGCATTCACATTTCTCATTCACAATGATCTTCGAACTTGGTCCGGCATTCAACATATAAGTTGAGAACATATAGTCAATCATATTCACATTCAAGTAGTACTTCCAATACAGTCCCTAATATAGAACTCCTCAGGCAATCAATTGTCAGGAATCAATACAATTACATTTATTTAATAATTCAATACGGAATGTAAACAACAATAATTTAATGTGAGACCATCATAGGTTACTCACAAATCCTCCTTTTAGCTTAATACCTTGAAGTCCCACCAATGTCTGAAAGCAGTCGCTCAACGTGCTCTTCTATATGCAATCACATACATTTTCATATTACCACATTGCCCATTCAGATGAATAAGCACATTTATATATGTATCGTGTATTATGCATGTTCAATGACAAATTCTTAGGTATGTTTCTTTAAGACATTTGATCACTTTCAATTGATCACCGACACATATACCACTCTTTTTCCTAGGATTATAAACTCCCACAATTTCCTAGTTCTCATTCAATCATTCCCAATTCATCACTTACATACCAATTACATTACATTCATGAGAACATCTTTATATCATTACCAACTCATATTTACACTTATCCTTGAACATTTACATGATCAAAAAGCTTCTTACAAAATACGCACAAGTGGTACTTTATATCTGAAATTTTAGCTAGCTAAATTTATTCATTCACTAAAATTTTCTAGCAATATATACTCATACGTTCAACCAATTCTCATTCATAAATACCTTTTGTTCTTCAATGCTTATTCATCCATACCTTATACACATTTTTCATGTTCTTAAGATTGTGTTTGCATTAAAAGAACTCATTTATTCCTTAAACATATCAAAATTTCCAGGTTTGAACTCATTTTCATCAAAACAGTCCATTGTTTTGTGGTATGACTTCAATTAACTACATAAACTTATCAAGATATCTTCTGGCCAAACTGCTTCATAGATGCATTAATAAGACATCAAAATCATTTTCATGTTTTATACTTTGACCAATTCGAGCTCTAAAGTCCCAAAAAAATAAGGAAATAATATAAGGTTTTTGCACAGAAATTTGTCACAAGCAGTATTAGAAAAAAAGCATAACTCAAGCTCTAGTCACTATTTTATCAAGCCACTTCACAGAGATCAACCTAAGACCTATATCTACAACTTTCATTCTCTGAGTTCCTTCAAATTAATGCCTTAAAGACATGTAAAATAGGTCAAAATGGGAACATGAAATTGAAACCAAAATTTTGACCTATAGTTCTAATTTTCTATATTTTTCTCAAGGCAGATTTTCGGGTCAGTTTGGTTCAGTGTCATGCAAATTATAATCAAAATACTACAAACTATTCTCATACCTCAATAAAACATAATTCTCAACTTTAAGACAAATTTCAAGACTCATAAGGACAGATTTAAAATTCTATTCCTTCACAAAAAATGTAGCCATATGTTTTTAGTTTACTCTAATCACAATCCATCCAATTTGGATATTTATAGATCAAGTTATAGCTAAAATACAAATGTATATTCAGTAAAAACACTCCATATAAAATATTCCAGCTCACTTCATCATCAACCTTATATGCAATTCATTCCAATTCAAACATCATTCTCATACTATTTAACATGTTATAAAGCTAAAATTGTTACTTACCTTTTAGGCTTCCAACTCAGTTCAAAATTCCAGATTCACTAAGCCTCCAAGCATGCAAGATTC
>JAOQML010008077.1:0-12469 GCA_027568935.1 Erythroxylum urbanii | reverse complement strand
GCTATCTTAGCCTCTCCAGGCTATCAGCCTTTTCTTTCTCTCACTAGAAAAAGATTGTGAGCTTTTGTTACAGTAAGCTTAGCTCTCTTCGTATCGCACTACAGAATTTCTCTTTTTTAAATTATAAGATTTTCTAACTTTGTCTCAGATTGTCTAAGATTTCTCTAATTTGTCTAAGAATGTAACATCTTCGACTATGACTAGTATTTATAGCCTTCGTCTCTAACTGCTTCTTGATCCTTGATAACCGCTTCTTGAATCTTGATAACCGCTTCTTTATTCTTGATAACCGCTTCTTTAGTTGAGTTCTGTAACTAACTTTAACCAAATAACTATCTGACGTACTAATGTCTCTTCATGTATCGTCTATGTCTTTGCGTCTGCATCTACATTTTGATTTTGCGTCTGCGTCTGCATCTGTGTTGTATTTGCGTCTATGTTGTGATTTTGCCTTTGCATTTGTGTCTGTGTTTTGACTTCGCATCTGCGTCTGTGTTGACTTCGTGTCTATGTCTACATTTATATTTTACGTCTGTGTTGTGTTTACGTCTGTATTTTAACTTTGTGTCTATACTGACTTTACGTCTGCGTCTGTGTTTATTTTTGCGTCTGCGTCTTTACTTTGCATCTGTGTCTGTGTTTTATTTGCGTATGGATTGTGATTTTGCCTTCGCGTCTGCGTCTGTGTTTTGACTTCGCATTTACATCTGTGTTGACTTCCCGTCTGCATCAATATTTATATTTTACGTCTGTGTTGTGTTCGCGTCTGTATTTTAACTTTGCATCTATACTGATTTTGCGTCTGCGTCTGTGTTTATATTTGCGTCTGTGTCTTAACTTTGTGTCTGTGTTTGTGTCTATATTTTATTTGCGTCTGTGTTTCCTTCTGCGTCTGTGTCTATGTTTCCTTCTGCATCTGTGTTCTGTACTTTGTCTGCATACTTAACACACTTGTCAAAAACATTCATTTGTTTCTAACATTATTATTATTTGATTGTCATCAAAATTAATCATCGTAAAGACTTTTTGACTTAATAGTTACATCCTTAGTAAGTGTTGGTTCTAGTTTAGATCTTGGTGATAATTAAAAGAAAAACAAAATCAACATTGGTTATACCCTCATTTAGCATTCATGTATCTCTAAATTTGGTAGGTAATCTATATATAAGTAAAATGACATTGTTTTCACTGAGAACTGGTGCTAGTATCGAGTTAGCACTTAAGCACCTCATTAAACCTTATATGTCACGCACTCCATAGCCTCAGAGGCTGAAGAGGGGAAAGATGAAGACAACTTTAAGAAAATTCTTAGAGATATTCAACATTTTCTAAATCAATATAAATTTTGCTGACACATTATCTTAAATTCCATCTTATGAAATTTTTTCATAGGAGATTGTCTCTAATAAAAGTAAAATTAAATATTATGTTATAGTTCCCTTAATTGAGGACTATAAAATGACATTGTAAAATATGTTACCTATGAAGTTAAAAGATCTAGGGATTTTTATGAGTCCTTAATATTTTGGCGCTTCCAAAGATTATAAATATTTATATGATTTAGGTGCTACTGTTAATAAAATTCCTTTGTCTTAGCTTGGAATTACTATAATGTCACTCTAGTTAGAAAATTAGTCCATTAGGTGCCTGTTTGGGGCAGTGGAAAACCTACTTGTTAAAGTATGACAATTCTTGTTTCTTATCAACTTCTTAATTATATTAGTGTCCCTATCATCCTAAGCAAACCATTGTTAGATACTAGAAAGGCAATAATATATGTAGCTAAGGGTAAGCTAATAATAAAGGTAGGGTAAAAAGAAGACATTCATTATATTCAAGACCTTGAAAGGGATTGCTTTTGATGATACATGTTATAGGATTAGTATTATCGACTCTATTATATATGTTACGCTATTTAAAGTTACATATGTAACCCTTTTTTAATCATGTTTAGCTTTGGGAATTAATGACAAGGAGGAATCTAACATTATAAATTGTGCTTTAGTTTAGAAGGGGAGAATTATAGTTTTCAAGTTTTTAATGAGCTTTTAAGGGTTTAGGAGAAGCATAGCCTTATCCCTTTCCATCTACATAAAACAATCCTACCTTTGAGTTAAAACAGTTGCCCCCTCATTTATGTTATACATATAAGAGAAGGTAATATATATCCTATTGTGTTTCTTTTTTTTTTAAGTTTTGCATAGCAAATTAAGTTTTTCAGGCTTCTAAAAGAGCACGAGATGCTTATTGCATGGAAAATTTTTAAAATTTAAGGGATTAGTCCATCTTTGTGCTTTTATTGAATCCTTATAGAGGCTAATCATAAGCTTGGTATGGAGAATCAATGACTAATCAATCCAAATATGCGAGAAGTTATGCTTCTTAGAGTAATTAGCCTCCTAGGTAGTGAACAATAAGAAGGATGAGTTGGTCCCTGCTAGGAATACTAGTGGGTGGATGGCATGCATTAATTATAGGAAGTTAAATGTTACCACTTAGAAAGATCACTTCCTTTTATCCATTGAATAAATGTTGAAAAGATTGACAGGACATT
The DNA here is from genome assembly GCA_027568935.1 of Erythroxylum urbanii. Taxonomy (NCBI): domain Eukaryota; kingdom Viridiplantae; phylum Streptophyta; class Magnoliopsida; order Malpighiales; family Erythroxylaceae; genus Erythroxylum; species Erythroxylum urbanii. The sequence continues at coordinate 9,915 of JAOQML010008077.1, read as the reverse complement.
AGTTTTATTGTGTTCTTAATGGATACTCAAGATACGAACAAATTATCATTGCATTGGAGGACGAAGAAGTGACCACATTTACATTTTCTTATGACATGTTCGCTTATCAAAGTTGCTCTTTAGATTATGAAATTTTCTCCACCTTCCAACATTATATGATGGTAATTTTCTCTGAAATGGTGAAATTAATTGAGCTATTTATATATGATTTTTTTAGTTTTTGGGTTTTCTTCTGATGTTATTTGCTAAAGTAGGTGTTATAATGATGTGAAAACATGAATTTGGTATTTAATTAGGAAAATTATCATTTCATAGTATAAGAAGGAATTGTTTTACGAAATAGGGTGTTTAGATAAGGGATTAGAATTCTTCAAATTAAAGTGGAAGTTATAGAAAGATTACCGTACTTAACTTTACTCTGTGTAGTTAAGAGATTCCTAATATACATTTGGTTTTATTGATATTTTATAAAGGGTTCCTATAAAATTACTCAATTTTTATGTTAATTATTACAAAACAATGTTCCCTCTGCATTTAGTGATGAATGTTTTATTGCTTTAATAGGTTGAAGAAGGAGATAACATTGGCTTCTATTATGGTTACAACTAACTAGAACCTCCCATTTAAGCTGATGTGTGATGATAGTGACAATGCAATAGAGGTTATTCTAGGTTAAAAATAGGGTAAGAAAATTCATGCTATATATCTATTAAAGTTTATAATCACAAATTAATTATGCTCTCACTGATAAAGAATTTCTAGCTATTGTGTTTACTTTTGAGAAGTTTAGATCTTATCTTACTGGTTCTAAAGTGATAATCTATACTAAGCATTTGACATTGAAATATTTACTTTTTAAAAAGATACAAACCAAGGCTAAATTGTTATATTCTTCATTAGCAGGGATTTGAGTTAGAAATCTAAGTTAAGAAATGGAAAAAATTTAGTGGCAGACCACTTGTCTAGTATAAAACAAGGAAACAATATGGAAGAGGCACCTATCGTTGGTCAAATTTTCAATCAGAAAGTTTAAATTGTTCATTTAGTGAAGTCTTTTGGTTTGCTAATTTTGTGAAGTTCCATGCTCGTAGAATTGTCCCAAAAGATCTTTCCTACAACAAGAAGAAGAAATTTCTTTTTGATGTTAAATTTTATTATTAGGAAGATCCCTTTTTATTTTAAAGATGTTATGATGGGATTATACAAAGATGTGTACCATAAAAAGGAGATGAGAAAAATTTTATACTAGTGTCACTCATCTCCCTATGTTAGACATCATGGTGCTAATAAGACAATTGTTAAATTCTTACAAGTGGGATTTTATTAGTTTACATTGTTCAAGGAGTTCAGAACCTTTATATTGCGACCGATTCCAATGAACAAGAAATATTAGTAAACAAGAATTGCTTTTGAATATGATTATAGAAGTAGAGCTATTTAGTGTATGGAGCATATATTTTATAAGACCATATTCATTTTCATATGGAAATACCTGCATCCTAGTAGCAGTTGATTACATGTCAAAATGGGTGGAGACATTAGTTTTGCCTAACAAAATCGGTGTCAATGTAGTAAAATGCATGAAAAATATCTTCTTTTATTTTGGAATACCTCAAGTTATCATTAGTGGCAATGGTATCCACTTCCAGAATTATAAGTTCAAGCCACTTTTGAGAAAGAATGGATATATTTTCAAAACCTTAACCACTTATCAACCTCAAATAAATGGCAAGTAGAGGTATCTAAATAGGATTTTAATCAGAGTTTAAAGAAAATAGTTAATGATTACCACTTTTATATGTTATTTAAGGTTAAATTACTTAGTGATTAAGACTTTTATGGCATGTTTCTCTATATGTTTTATAATATTTTCCTATGTTTATTTGATTGTCTTACAGATGATGATCTTGAGGGGAAAATATAAATTTTAACATAAATTTCTCTCTATTGTCCAATCGAGGAGATTTTAGAATCATTTAGAAGATAAGAACTTTGTAATAGAATTCAAGAGTCAATTCTAACTTGAAAGTTTTTTAAAAAATGTAGAGATTGGTAAGGTGTAATAGGTGTCAAACTCTAACAAAAGATAGACACATGTCTTTCACGAAGGACAGAGGTTGAAAAGTAGAATAAAATCAACATTGGAGTTGATCTGACACTGTTTCTAAACTTATTACTGTTTTATAAGGAAAGTTATAAAACAAATTGGCATCATTTATAACTTGATGTCAAGCGCTAGCATATGCAACTTCATAATGGGGAGTTTCAAAACAAGATTAGTTCCAGTGAAGATGTTGATCTGACATTGAATTTTGGATATAACTTACAATGACATATGATTTCTCAAGTTTAAGCACTGTAAAATAATTTTGTAACCATAACTATAAATACTTGAATTAGAATTAACATAGGGAACTTTTGACAATATTTTAAGAGCCACCTAACTCTTTTTTAATGGTTTTCATTCTTTGTGTGCATCAGAGGAAGATTTGGAGGAAGACTGGAGAAGCCAATGATAAATTCTATCAAACCTTCCTTATATTCTTTCCTTTATAACAATAATTATTTATTTATAATTTTTATTATATTTAGTGGCTAAAGCCCTAGTTAGGATTAGAGATGTAGCATATAAGGATTTTTCATTTATCTCTATATGATTATTATTTGAATGGTTGAGTTTACTCTCTTTGTTCTTAATAGTTACTAGATTTATAAACAATTTAACACTAAAGAACAAAAGTATTCTATGTCTTAGTGATAACCATACAGATTAACTATGCTTAATAAATTTAATTAGGTTAAATTAAGCATCAATAGTTGATAGTTACCTTATTAGATATGCTTATATGCTTCTTTGCTCAAGTTAATTATTATTTCAACTTAGTTGATCAAACTTATATAATAATTAGAATTTCCTATAAATGAACCCAAAAGCCTTAACATTTTTCTTACTGAATTTTCTTTGCTAGTTTAGTTGCATTATTTTTATTCATTTATTATTTTAATTATCCTTTATCAAATCTAGTTTTTAGTAGTGTTGTTATGATAGCACTAATAATTATGATGATATAGTTCCATATAGGATTTGATACTTTGGAGTACTCAAGTTTAATAAACTTGATACAATTGAGATTATGCACTTGTAGATTAGTTTGACCAACCATCTAGGGTTTTCACATAAAATTTTTGTAAGACTATTTTTATAAGATTATTATTATTATTATTATTATTATTATTATTATTATTATTATTATTATTATTATTACTACTACTACTATTACTATTACTATTATTATTATTATTATTATTATTATTATTATTATTATTATTATTATTATTATTATTATTATTATTATTGAATAGTGAAAAATAGTCTCACTTGCTCTCTAGTACATACATATACCAAAATTCTGCGAACAATGTTAAAATCTTCTTATGTTCTTATGTTATTTTCTTTCAAACTACTATATTCTTGTTGCACATTATTTCTTATTAATAACCTTTCTCCCTATTGTGTGAATTTGCATGTATATATTTGTATAGTAAGTTTCACATGTTTTTTTTGTCAAATTTATAATTTAAAAGGTATTTTTAAAGGAGAAATAGAAGCTTACTATGTATATATGATTGTTAAAGTCCTATATACATTAGTAAATTGTATCATTTAAAGGTAGTGATGCCTTTTATTTTTAATAATCATGTTATAATATATATCATTAGTTAATTTTTTAAATGGATTTTGAAGAGATAATTAAAATCAATGTAACTTTTTGCTTTCTCTATTTCTTTTTATTAGAAAGGAATACTTCACTTGGACTTGTTTTTCAGCTTGATGTGCTTAAATCATGAACAAATTGCATATTGCACTAAGTATCAAAATGAAGCAAGTACCACCATATGAAATATTGATACATCAACTCCTTTCATCTATGTACCAAAAACACACCTTCTATAAGTTATTTTTAGTTATTAATACTAAAAATATTATGGTCCATCACATTCCTCAAAACAATTTTTTAAAGCCTCTTTAATATACACAATAGAAGTATATAAAGCTCATTAAGTACACATAAGTCAATAGCTTACAAAGTATACACTTTATAATACTCTTATTAACACTAGAAGGTTCTTTGTACCTTTTCTTAACTACAAAACCAGATGCTTTTTCTTGTGGTTTCCTTATAATTGTTGTTCCTTTATTAAAAATGATATGAACTTTTAGTTATAAGGTGAAGTTCTCATCCTATTTTAGAGTTTCTTTGAAATCCTTTTCCCTAGGTTTGGGAGGAGTCTTATTATATATATATATACTCTCTTATGCTCGAGGAGACAAGGATTAGTATAAACTTCAAACATGTTATCAAATGTACATTAAGGATGTAAGGGGACTAGAGAAATTTTGATTCTTTAGAAAGCATACTCAAAACTTAGTCCACTAAATTCTTTTTATTAGATCTTTCATTAATAGAGAGTTGAGGTTTACAAAAGAATAGCTTAAAGAACTTGGTACTGGGGGAGTTGGATATGATAGCATGAATTCTCTAGCTAAGTTAATTATTTCTATAAAAAAGAACCTAGAACTATACCACTTATAGATTACATAATCTAAATCATATAAATGTAAATCTCTATCATTAAATAGCTTAGGAGCCATATAACTTAATGTTCCCTACTTTGCTCGTGAAACTATGAGATTATATAAAGTAAGGATCAAAATAATAAAAATTAAGGGATAAATACTAATGATGTTGAAATATCTTATTCAACTATTTGTGGTGTCTCAAACCCAATAACTAAAAGCCTACTATGGAAGAAGGATTTTAGATATGTCACTCAAACTTCTTACCAATCTAAAATCACATAGTTGTAATTCATAAACATGAATGAGCATCATTTCAATATTTAAAAAATTACTTCAATAAAGGAGGAGACTAGAATATTGGGTACCTTTGTATGCCTCTTCTTATTTAAGAGGATGTCGATGGTTTTAAATTATAATAGTTATTTCCCTTTGAATGTTGGAACCTGAAAGTATAACTAATACCGAAAAAAAAACTCAATGTATCTAGTAAAAATGAAGAATTTTAAATGCTAATAAGATTTCTTATTATAAAGTTCTAACTAAGGTTTAGGACTAGATAATGAATCTAATTCTTTTGTAGTTTACCATCCTACATTTCTAAAATACTAATTTTAAAAAATAAGCACGTGCAAAAGTAATAAATAAGACTGTAGTCTTCCCTTTTTGGGATTTGAGAATATAATGTGTAACATTATAATATAAGCCAATATCTAACCATCTATTAAGTAATTAAGGATAACTGCTGACATCTAAGTCCAAACCTTCCCCATTGCTAAAATTTGAAGATCATTGTTGAAACAATAACTAGTCTAACCAACACTTCCATAAATATAAAATTAAAAATTTTTAGAAATTGAAACATTAAGAGGTACCTAATTTCTTGATGCTTCAAAGCAAAGCAATACCCACATTTTTAATAATGTTTATATGCTAGTAGAATTATTTATGATGCAATTTTAGAACTTCTATAATCATTTAAGAAAAAGAATTAAATTTTCAAAGTTAATGCAAGTTATTAAGAACTTTTGATTAATGCAAGTGATTAAATATCTATTGTAATAAGGTCATAAGGTCTCCATAAATACAATACTTCAAAAACAAATTTACACAAACAAAGCTAAGCCCTCCAAATACCAAATTGAGTAGATGCCTAGCATCTAAAACACCAATACACCAACTTATTTCATTTACATACTAAAAACAAATTTATTGTTAAGTCTTTTTAGTTATTGATATTAGAAATAAACAATGTTTTAGAGCCTCTCAGATACATATATTAGAAGTTAAGGAGCTCATAAAGCTTTAGAAGTCCAGAAACCTCAATATGTCTATAAATTATACACTATATTAAAGAAATAGTTCTTTTCTGCCTCCGTTAAATTACACAACTATATGCTTTTGATTGAGGTTTCTTCTCACTTATGTACCCTTAATAAGAGTCTCATAAACGTTTAGTGCTACTACAAATTTTTCATCTTGTTTTGGAGTTCCTTTGACAACCTTTTTAAGAGGAGTCCTATTATAAAGATCTGCCTCTATTATTCTTTAAGAGATACGACTTAACATAAAGTTCAATTATATTGTCAAAGGCTATTTTAGGAGATAAGAAACTATAGAAATTTTGGCTCTCTAGAAAGTATACTCATAAAGATCATGTCAGTATTATTTTTATTTGATCCTTTAATAATATAGAGTCAGTCAGATTCACAAAGGATGACATAGAGTTCTAGGGAGCTGGAGTTGACCCCTATCATTTTCACCATAATTTAGTTTAAACTTAAATGTTTCGACATATTTAAAAAGAAATCTAACATTTCACAAATATTTAGTTTGAACCCCAACATAACGTTTTATATCAATCCTCCATTATAAAAAAAGTATGTAGCATTTTTTGAGGGCCTATTGTCAAATGTGTATTTTATGTGATAAGTAGAACTAAAAAATTAAAAAATTAAAAGCATTAAAATTTCTTTTATCTCTCCTCTCTTTTTCCTCTCTCATCTGTCTCTCTCTTTCTTTATCTTTATCTTCTCTACTTCTCTCTTTCTTTATATAAAAAAAAAGAAAAGAAATAGTGTTTAGATCACGAATCCTTATGGGTTTCCACTCAAATTCTTCCTTATTTTGCATTAGAGCTACAAAATAAAATGCATCACTTGGTATATATGGCATGCCTATGGTTATGAATCTAGAGCTTACTAGGTCTTTAAATTTTTAATTTTTGTTTTTTTCAACCACAAATTTTTCTATACAATGTACCAAATTAAATTCTAACTCTGCGAAACTGAGAATTATGTAGAAATTCAATAAAATAAATAGAACTGAGAAGGAACCTTGACCTTGAGAACTAAGCATCTTGTATCATTTGATGTGCTTTCCATATTCTATAAACGATATAACACATCCAAACTGCTTGTGGTTCTCTACCCTCTAGTTCTTCCCCAATAATCCACTTTATATCTCGAACAAAATTTTATTTTCTTTTAAAGTTTTTAGATAAAGTAGATAAGAAGGTTGATGACAATTTCTTTCTACCAACTATAAAGACATTAGTTCATCCTACTACACATCTCATATGTTCTTTGAAGGTTTTATGTCTAACTTGTCTATGGTAGGGCATTAGATACAAGAAGCAAGAAAGTAATTTTAGACATTATATTGGTGATTTAGGAAATAACATAATCAGCAATAATATTTAGATTTTATCATTAATAATTATCTACGGTATATAACAGAATCCTTTGTCTAACCTATAGCAATATGACATATATATTGGTTAAGAGAACAACTTTCTAATAAGGTATAATAAAATGATCTTCATAATAATTATACTATGCAAATTTTGAGAGCTCTTTGAATATTATCATATAACCAATATGTCAATTGGCTTTAGATGGGTAAAGCATCATCTAGAAATCAAACAATATACTTAAGAAATAACATTTGAGTAGATAATTTTTAACTATTTTCCTAGACAAGTATCTTAACAAAAAACTACCTAGTCCAAGCATATTATCAAAGTCATTTCTCTATGTACAAGCATAATAACCTAATAAGAGAATTGTGATTTAGAGATAATGATGTTCCACTTTGATGGTGGATAATTTTTGAAAGCGGAAGAGGAAGAACTTAAACATTATATAAAGCATGAGAATAACAATTAGGGGTTGGTCTAGAGTAATGAATGTATGAGTACCCCCTATCTACCAAGATGAAATTCTTATTAAAGTATGGGAGGAATGATTTTTATATATTTTCTTTCAAATGTACAAAAATGACAAGAAAAGAAAGAGAGAGAGGGGGTAGAAAGATAAAACTTTATTGCTTTAAATTTTTTCTATTTTTTGGTCCCAGTTATCACGTAGAATATACATCTAATAAGGGACCCGTAAAAAAATGCTAGATATGCTTTTTTTATTGAAGGATTGACGGAAAAGTTAAGTAGAATTCAAATTGAATATTTGTCAAATATTAGGTTCTTTTTTAATATGCTAAAATGTTTAAGTTTAAATTAAATTATGAAGAAAATATTATGGTCCAAACAATAACCTAACTATATCTAATGAAAAGGAAGAATTTTAAATGACAAAAAGATTTCTTACTAAAAAAGCTCTAACTAGGTCTCGAAACAAATAGTTAATCAATCTTTTAGTATTTTACCATTCTACATTACCAAAGTACAGATTTTTAAAAATAAACATACAAAAATAATAATAATTAAAATTTATTATTACCTATTGGGTATTTGAAATTGCTAACATTTGGAGATGATAATAATATTTAGCCTAAGTATCATTTCAACGAATATGACGTTATAAAAATTTTGGAAATAAAAAATTTAAGAAATGCCCAATTGACAATGCTTCTGTTGGCAGTTTACAAAAGATAACAGCCACTTCTTATAACTCCTATAATAGTTATTTGTTCCTTTTAGATAAGAGAAGGATTAACGGGTGTATCAAGAATCATTTGACACAATCACAAAACATAGAAAATAAAGAAAAATAAGGTTTTCTCCACCATTCTCTCTCACTTAAAGCAAACCATCAAGGCTTTGATTTTGGGGCATGAATTAACGCTAACTTTAGTAACCTACCATGAAATGTGGACTAGCAAACAACAAATCGATCCCAACACTTCCACACAAAGGTTAGTCTTTTATATAAATCTACATTAGTATCAGAGCCGAATTTCATGTTTCTAGTCTCGTTTTTATAAACATGATTAGTATGTGCAATTAATCTATTTTATTAAAGTTTTTCTCTCACTGTATATATGTTATGCTTGCAATTGTTTTCTTTTCTCTGCCCGTTTTTGTTCTCTTGATGATCGGTTACTTCCTAAAACTCAAACAATTTAATCTAGTTTATGAACCAACTAAGGGCCTTGCCATTTCTGCCTAAGTGGTGAATACAATAGGAATAACCTAAAACAAACCCCAACCAGAGAAATATGGGTAAAATAAAAAGATGAAAGAAAATTTTTAGGCTTACTCATCAGAACTGCTTCGGAGGGGTGACGCGGGAATATTACGCTCCACCAACAAAGATAATTTTACTTTAATCTTCTTCCTCTAGCCTTCTTCGTTGCCGATCTATGTGAATCAGACAAAGAAAACCAATAAGAATCTCAACTGAGAGGCATGTTAGGTGTAAGACCAGAGTTATTCGGTTCGTCAGAAGTTGATCTACACCTTTGTGGTGGTGGTTTTACCATGGAAGATTTCTTTAGGGGCAGTTAGGTGGTGGCGGTTAACATCATATAGGATTTTTTATTTTTGGGGCATCTGAAGGACAAAGAAGTTTGGGAGATAAATTTCGAATCTTGGTGGCCATGGCAAACTTAGAACTGAATTTAAGAATATGTTTCAGAGGCAGCGAAAGAGAGATAGAGTTATAGAGGAAGGTAGTCATGGTTAGAGCAGAGTAAGAAAGAGAGAAGCTTTCAAAGTTTGTAAATTAAAAGAGCAAGAGAGAGTTGGCTGTGAGAGTTTTCGAGAACGAGGTTTATGAGATTTGTTTTAGGAAAACAATGACCAATGTCAATTAAAAGAGAAAGCCTGTGAGACTTTTCTAGAATAAGGTTTCTAAGAGTTTTGTTTTTTTAAAGAAAACAATGGCTAATGTTAATTCAAAGAGAAAGAGAGTGTAGGCCGTGATAACATGGGTCAAATAATATATATATATATATATATTATATGTTACTAACATTTTAATCTTTTGTTTGTTTATCATTTCATGAAAATTAAAGATTAATTTGTTTAATTATACAAATAAGTTTTTCTATGTGAATTTGTTTTGGCATATGATTTGCATGAGTTAAATTGTTATAAA
>JAOQML010008067.1:0-12469 GCA_027568935.1 Erythroxylum urbanii | reverse complement strand
CGGGAGTGGGGTGTTACATAGGTGCCCGCCCTGCCCATGCCCAGAGCCGTCCCTTGTTGGCATGTCAAACATTTAGCAATAGATTCAGCCACTTGCTTCTTCATCCTTGGCCACCAAAAATGTTGTTTCAGCATATTGTACATCTTAGTAGTACTAGGACGCATAACATAAGCTACTATGTGTGCTTCCTCCAAATTTTCTTTTCTCAGATCATCAACATCAGGTATACACAATCTCTGCTTCAACCATATTGCATTGTCCCTCAACTCAAACTTAGAATTTGGATTCTATTTACTACTTCTGGATCCTTGCTTTGAGCTTTTCTGATCCGTTCATATAATATCGGTATAAGCTTCAATGTAGCCAACAATGCTTCTTTCTGCCCTAAATTTAGCTCAACATTTAATGCTCTTAGTTGTACTAGGTTTGGTAACCTCGATGTTTGAACTTGAGCCACACTACTATTGGATTTCCTACTTAATGCATCAACTACGACATTAGCTTTACCAGGATGGTATTCAATCATGCAATTATAATCCTTAAGCAATTCAATCCATCGCCTTTGTCTTATATTCAGTTGTTTCTGACTCAATAAATATTTCAAACATTTATGATCTGTAAATATCTGAAATGTTTCAGCATATAGAAAATGTCTCCAAATCTTCAAAACAAACACCATTGCAGCAAGTTCTAAATTATGAACTGGATATTTGAACTCATAAAACCTTAACTATCTCGATACATATACAATCACTCTTCCATACGGCATCAAAACACATCCTAACCCCTGGTGTGAAGCATCACTATATACTACATCCTCCAGATCAGATGGAATTGCTAACACTGGTGTTATAGTTAATCGGTGTTTTAATTCCTCGAAACTCCTTTGGCATTCATCAGTCCATTTGAATGGTACATTTTTCCTCAGAAGCTTTGTCAAAAGGGATAAGATCAATGAAAACTCTTCAACAAACCTTATGTAATAACCTGCTAACCCAAGAAAACTCTGAATCTCAAACACATTTCTCGAGGCTTCCTACTTTATTACTACCTCAACCTTTTTTGAGTCTACCTATATGCCTTGTCTAAGTACCATATGACCTAAGAATACTACTTGATCAAGCCAAAATTCACACTTTCTGAACTTGGCATACAATTATTTTTCCTCATTATCTGTAAGACTAACCTCAAATGCTCAAAATGTTTCTCTCTACTCTTCGAGTACACCAAAATATCATCTATGAATACAATCACAAAATGATCTAAGTAAAGTTAGAACACTTTATTCATCATTGCCATAAAAGCTGCCAACTCAAAGTTCCCATATCTAGTTCTAAATGCACTCTTTAGTACACTAGTTTATGCTATCATCAACTGATAGTACCCTAATCTCAAATCTAGTTTAGTAAACGCTAGAGCTCACTGTAACTGATCAAATAAATCATTTATTCTTGGGAAAGGATATTTATTCTTTAATATCTCCCAATTACATTGCCTATAATTAATGTATAATCTCAAAGTCCCGTCCTTCTTCTTCACAAACAAAACTGGAGCTCCCCAAGGTAACACACTGGGTCTGATAAAACCCTTATCCAACAACTCCTGTAACTGAGACTTAAGTTTCATAAACTCCACAAGTGCCATCCTATACAGAGGAATAGATATAGGAGTAGTACCTAGAACAAAGTCAATAGTGAACTCTTCTTCCCTATCTAGGGGTAATCCTAGTAATTCAGTAGGAAACACATATAGGAAATCCCCTAAAAATAGGAATATCTTGTATTGTCTGCTCAGTTTAGGTATCAGTTACATAGGCTAGATAAGCCTTACATCTATTTCTAATCAGCCTAAAAGCACTCATTGATGGAATCAATCTGGCTGGCACTACTTGACTAACACCTCAAAATATTACTCTTGGTTGATTAGGGGATTTAAGAATGACTTCTTTAGTATAACAATTCATTACGACCCTATCTCTAAGTCACATTTCAACATCTTTCTCTCACAATACAGTTTAGATGCCAAATGTGGTGTGATAAATGAATGTGTATATCCTGGATCTAACAATGCAAATGCCTCAAATTGAAAGACATGTAACACACTTGCAATAACATCTGGGAAATTTTGTGCCTTCTGTCTAGTAATAGCAAAGATCCTAGCCTAGGATTGCAATTGGTTACTCCGCACCTTAGTTCTAACACTAGGACCTGCTGAACTTATTCTACCCCTACCTCTGCTTCTCTGTCTTGCTCCACTAGCTCTACTTTACTAAACAGTAGTCTCAGTCATTGATCCTCCTTTCACTCTAGACTGTGCTCCCAAAATCGCAGGATAGTCTCTAATTTGATGCTCAAAAGAACCAAAATGCAAACAAGCTCCTGATATCTTCCAACACTCTCCACCATATTTCTTTTCATAATGCTTACAACTAGGCATCTATTGTGTTTGCCCTTCAGATACTTTACCTCCACCAATGCCAGCATGAACAAAACCGCCTCTCCATCTAAACCCTGACTGTCTCGATCTTAGTTGTGATCGTGATGATCTATTTTGGCATTTACTAAATCTCCTGCTAGAATTAACTTGAAACTCACCATGCCTCTTAATTCTAAACTCCTACCTATACTCTCCTTTTCCATCCTTCAGTAATTGTTCAATTTAAATTAAGGTAGCTCTCAGCTCAATAAAACTACTCAAATTAGTAATAGGCAACCTCATTCTGATCTTCATATTCAATCCATCCTCAAATCGCCTACATTTATCTTCCTCGGTCAGAATTAAAGCAGTAGTATACCCTATTAATTTATTAAATTGCACCTCATACTCAGCTACAGTAAGACTTCCCTATTTTAGATCTAGGAATTCCTTCATCTTTCTATTCAAATAGATCTTTGGCATATAGTTCTTAAAAACCTTCAGAACATCTTCCCATGTCAATCTACAAGGTTGGGTGGAACTGTCGGGAACAGTCTTCCACCACTGATAAACCAGATCTTGGATTAGTGAAACTACGTAGTCAAATCTTTCGTCAAACTTGCAGTCCATCTGATCAAACACCGCTCTATTCTTTCGAACTAATGTTCTGCCTCCGTAGGTCTATACTTCCATAGAAGTCTATAACCTCCCGCTTCCTAAGTTTATCATACCTCCTCTTTCTCCTCTTAAGAATTCTTATATGCATTTGTTCAAACTAAGGTACTGGAGACTCTCTGTTGGCTCCTATGAACTTAAGATCAGTTGACTCTACGACTCAATCTCCTATAGTAGATGACTTATAACAAATAATAATTGTGATCACTATACGAGTCTCTCATTATATATCATATCTAAATGTTCTTATATGTCCCTGAGGATGCCAAACCATGCTCTGATATTAAAAATGTAACATACCACTACCATAGAGCATATGCCCGAACATCCAGAGCACATTCAAGTACATACCCTATGAAAATGGCATGTTAGAGCAATTACATCAACTTATTATTGCATCATATAGAACGTAAGTATTTCTAAATATCAAACCTCTTCATTTCATTCAATGTGCACTTAATGAAACTTATTCACATTGTCATTACATTTCATAATCCATATTTATACATAACATAACATTTGTGAGTTTAAAGTCTATACAAAAAGTTCATCATGAAAGGAGAAGCTAAACAAAAGTATTCTATTTAGACTCCGTAGGTATCAGCTGGCCAGACCTTTGAGTCATTCTTGTTTTCAAAATTTACAGTACTAGACTTCTATTATATCACCTTAGAAGCTAAATCTCACTTATAAATGAAAATCAACATTACAATTTTGATAAGTTTACGAACTCAGTGAGTGAACTATCATCGATGTGCTCACTCAAGTCAGAACACATATATCATAAATATAAACCAAATTCACAAGTGTATTTCCCAATTCAGTAGGTGTATCACATCATTCAATATTGAATACCATAGCACAACATACATCATAAATTATAAACATTTCATATAATAATTTTAGAATAATCTAATCATTTATCTAATTTTAGAATAATCTAATCATTTATCTCAATCATTCATATCATCAACATGTACACAAACATTTCATATCATTATATCAACCAATTCAAAAATTCTTCGCAATCATTCACTTGATACATATATAAATGCAAATGCACATGTGACTCCACTTTCATTTTTACTTGTTGTGACTAAGCACTTATTTACTATCCCGTAGCTATTGTAGATACCAGGCTCATTTTATATTCTGTCCCTTACCTATTGTGGATACCTGACTTATTAATAACTGAGCTTGTGACGCTTTGTGCACATTTTTTAGCTTTAAGCTATTTTTCACACTGGTCACTCTAGTCACAACTCTTTTATCTGATCATGTATAACAATATGATGGAATGCATCAATTCACATAATCTGCTATCAATAACTTTCATTGATTGTGACCAGTCATTTATCACATTCATCGGATCTGAGTCCGACATTCAACATTTAGTTGAGTACACATTTTTCATATTCACATACAATTAGAAAGCACTTCCAATATAATCCTGAATATCAAACTCCTCAGAACATTAATGTTCGAAATTATCACAATCATATCAATAACAGTTTAATATCTAAATTTTAATCGAGAACAATTCAGTCATTGTGAGAAAACATCTAGGTTAACTCACAGTATGCTCTATATAAGCTATTTCCTTGATGACTTGGTAATGTCTGGATGCTGACAATCAATTTGTGTTTCTTTATTCATGCAATACACACATATTTTACACACTACAAAATTGATCAATCATATAAATATTCGATCATACACATGCATATATGTCATATTCAACTCATGCTCAATTGACTTTTCAGGTATTTATCCTTATTCACAAATCTTAAACATTCATACAACATAGTTTGGATATAACTAATCTGCAATTAGGTTTATACCTTAAGTAAACTTGATTATTCTACATTCATCAACCATACATTCACCAACCATTTTCTAGCATTATATATATTCACACAATTTCCTAATTCTTATTCATTCATTCCTAATACATTACTTATATCCTTTGGATCATATTTGTATTTATAAGAACACCTTTATTCCTTTAACAACTTATAAATTCCAGATTTAGATACATTGATATCAAAACAATCCATTCCTTAAGTTATAACATTAATTAACAACATAAACTTATCAAACCCTTAACCAATTAATCAAGCAACTATCTAAGTTCATTTCAAGCCTCAATCAAGTCTAAATGCACTAAAGTGAAGTGACTTATCCTTAGTTAATTCAATAATCACACAAAAAAAAAATTTTTACTTCAAAGCATTGCCCACGATTGTGGGAAGGAGTTAATGTAGATTTCACGATTGTGGGATAAGTGAACTGAAGGTTCACCATCCACTTCCTTCAAATTTAAACATCTTCATAATAGTCCATTAATTTATACCTCAATTATACCTTAATTACACTCCAATTCCTCATCAATTTCATCTCTAATTCTAACTCAAAATTATTCAATTGGCAACTCATAAACTATTGTCTTTCATGCATCAAAATAAAACAAAAACTATCATACATGTAATATTAGTTCTTTCCTATTTCAAGAATACTACACTAGCTCCTTTCTTTAGTATAAATTCACCTTCATTATACTTCAAATCCCAATCTAATTCATCCATATAACAACTTATAACCCATAGTTTTTATACACTAAGAACAAAGCATAAAAGTATCCAAGTTCATCCTTCATATTCCAGCACACTTCATCATCAACATCATATATAATCCATCCTAGTTCAATCATCATAATCATTCTATTACAGCATGCCATAAAGAACAACACTTTACTTACTTATTTAGCTTCCAATTTTAGCTCAATTCTTCAAGTCTACCTAGCCCTTCATGTATGCAAAATCATCCCAAATTTAAGGTGGAAATTGGATGGGTTTTTAGTAACAAGATGAAGACAACAGAATATTAGAGTGCCAAAGAGCAGAATTTTGGGAAAAACTCAAAGTTCTGAGGGTTATGTGTGTGTGTCGATAATGTGAGAAGGAAGAAGAAGATAGCATGTAGAGAAAACAAAAGAGAAAATGGTCATCCATATATGTGGGTGTCGTGGGGTATAGGTGTATGGTAAGTGTTAAGACATTAGTCATGACACGTGTCAAGTAAAGGACTATGCTATATGTCCTCTTTTTAAATTACCAAATGTCACTTAAATATCTAGTCCACTTATCACTTAGTTCCCTAGGCCATTTTTCACCTAATTATCTAAGTCATTTGTCACTCATTCCTACTACCACGTGTCACTTATTTCTACTACCATGTGTCAACTTATCTTGCCACTTGACATTTGTCCTAGTCCAAATATATATATTAATTCATCAATCTCCCAATTGTAACAATTAATTCCAAATTACTAATTGTAATCCATCAAACCAAAATTCAAGACATAAACAATACACAATCATATCGTAACCATTTTAAACCTTTTATAACCCGGAATATGTTAATTGAGTGCACATACAATATTTGCAATGCTTTTGTAAATCATGATTCATGTATGTATACGAATATTATTCCTGTGAATGAAATGCACCTCATAAATTCTCAAATGATAAAACTCATATGACTCAATGGCCTAAGATTCTAACCCTCAATAATATTTTAGAAACCGGTTACTACAACCAGGATATGAATTGAAGCAAAAAAGAGACATGCACAGAAGCTTACCTTTGGTGACAGACCATGTTAACATGTCACCCTAAACGTCTGAAAAAGTGAGCCTCAAAGGCTAAGGTTGTTACCTATTAGCTAATTGATAAATGACTTAGCTTTAGTAATGGAAATTGGTGACTCCATCATGAAACACGTGTAATACTCTTAGGAGGAAATGATAGTTATAGGTTGCATTATGTTTTAGTAGGTAATTTAGTATGTTTTTAGTTGTTTATTAGATGATTTGTGCAAGTTTAGTTTTAGAATTGTGTTAGTGTGATTATGTTTTTGTATTTTGAGTGTTATATAGGTTAGAGCATGATATCAGGATTTGATTTTATGTGTCTAAGGTGTTTTGATAAGTTTGTTAGTGTTTGCTCTAACATAAAGAAGGCCGGAGAAGATTTGGAGAAAACCCAGAGGAGGAACAAGTGTCACGATCGTAACAAAATCAGGTATAACAAGCTATGATTATGACAGAAGCAAATTTAAGGTAGGACTGCTTCCAAACTTAACTTTTCGATGGTTATTTCAGGCAATTGGGCCCAGGTAAAACCTATTCTTGACCCTAGAAAGCTTTATGACTATAAAAGACAAAAGAATGACCTAATCTAAGAAAGCCTGTATTGAAGGATCAACCAATAATGTTGTTTAACTAGTTAAACAAAAAAAAACAGTTAAGATGGTGTGATTTATCTCCTTGCTCCTCTATTCTATGTAAAGGCTGCTTCTTCTGCTCAAATAGTTGTGATTATGCATCAAAGGAGGTAGCTGTGCTTTGTCTGTCATGTGTCCAAACTATGTAAAGTTGGTCCTCTTTGTACTGGACCAATTAGATAGGAACATCTGTTATAGTTATTTTTATTTTTTATTTTTGGTTTGTTTCTAAATTGTATATAATCTCAACTTGAGTAATGAGAAGGACTGGGGGATTTAGCATTCTATTTGCGTTGTTTATAGTTATCGTTTTAGCATATTTCTCATATGGTATCAAAGCCCAAAAACACAAATATCTTCTTCCACCTTCTCTAGTTCTTGCCTTCTTTCTCAGCTATTATCTTTGGTGCTTTTCCTCAAACACCTTCCTTCATCTGTTTTCTTTATTTATCTGCCATCTACTCCTTCACGTTATTCTATCATTTTTTTACTCATGGCATTTTCTCCTTCTGATATCCAAGGTGATTCAATAACTACGATACGTGCAAATCTCTCTTCTACCTATTCTCCTTCTCCTTGTCTGCTTAAGAAAATCACTCTACAACTTGACGACTCCAACTTTCTTCTGTGGAAACAGCAAGTTCTTTTTCTTACTCTCAGTCATAATCTTCAATCTTACATAGAGGGAACCATCTCCATCCCACCATCAAAGATTGAGTCAGATGGTGAGCTTATTCCAAACCCAGCTTATCATACTTACCTGCAGTAAGATGCTACCCTAGCATCGTGGTTACTAAATGCCATCAGCTCGAAGATTCTTCCCATATTAGTTGGCTGTTAGTCTTCCTCAGAAATTTGGTCTAATCTTCATAAGCTTTATGCAACTCACTCCACTCAAAAAATCATGCATCTCCACTATCAACTTAAGTCTCAATGCAAGCTCAACAAATTCATGAGGGACTATCTGTCTGATATCAAGATGTTGTATGACCAATTAACTTACTGTGGGGAACCCGTACCTGAATCTATTCACAAATCCACTATTTTGATGGGATTGATGTCTGACTATGACCCCATTATTGCTGTTATTTCTGCCACTCCCACCATACCTGATGTTGAGGAAATCTCTACCATTCTTTTGGACATAGAGGCACGACAACTAGATACTTTGTCTATTTCCTCTTTCACTGCCAACACTACCATGCTCCAAAACTCATCCCAAGTCCAACATCCTCCTATACCTACAAACACTCCCTCACGTTCCACCACAACCCCTCTGACCCCTCCCAACTACTCTGCTCCATTCTATACCTCCCCCCCCCAATCCACAAGGGAACCGAGGAAGGGGCAGAGGTCATTTTAATAGAGGTCCCAATGTTCAATGCCAACTATGTGGTCGTCCTAACCATGTTGTCACCAAATTCTTTTACAGGTTTGATCCTTCCTTTCAAGGTCCAACTCACACCCCTCAATCCTTTACTCCATCACCCTCCCCTCACTACTCTACTAACTATGTGGCTCATCAACCAGTTTATCATTCCCAGTCTATGGACCCTGGCTATCCCGTTCACTATACCTCATCTTTTTCACAGTCTCCCAACATTGCTTTGACCTCACCACAGCAGTTTGTTTCTCCTCTTACATCTCAATCTCTCTACTACACAAATCCATCTCAGTCCATAGCAGGCATTCTTCCTTCCCCAAACATCTACACTATGACCCCACCCACTCTACCTAATCCTACCACTCATTCTGATTCCTCTCAGCTTGGCTCAACTCAAGGTGGCTATGTCTCTCAAATTGTTCACAATTAGACTCAAGGCAATACGTGGGTTCCAGATTTAGGTGCAACCATCCAGATTTAGATGCAACCAATCATTTCAACGGTGAACTCAGTAATCTCACTCTATCTACTCCTTATATAGGAGCAGGTAAGCTAACTATTAGAGATGGTTTTGCTCTTCCAATTGCTCATATTGGCCACTAAATATTTCCTACAAAGCCAAGACCTTTAATTCTTTGAAATATTCTTCATGTTCCTCAGATAACTAAAAATCTTTTATCTATCTCCAGCTTACTCGAGGCAATAATGTTTCTGTTAAACTAAATCCTTCTTCTTGTTGTGTAAAGGACCCTCTCACTCAGTCAACTCTTCTTCAAGGTCATGAAGATCGTGGTCTGTATAGTCTTCACCTACTGTTGCCTTTCCCTCTGTCTCACCAAAAGTCATCTCTGATTATGTCTTTAAGCTCTCCTGGTGGTCACGTTGTCCCCTTGCAGTTATATTCAGGTACAACTCCTAGTTTTTCTTGTTTTCTATCTATAGTAAATGGTGTAACTTGGCATCGTCGCTTAGGACATGCCTCTGATCTTGTACTTCGAAAAATCATGAATGCAAATCAAATTTTTGTTTCCAATCCTACTGTTTCTTTCTGTAATGCCTGTCAAATAGGCAAATCTCACAGACTGCCATTTAAACAATCAACTACTACATACTCATTTCCTCTTAAGCTTATTGAAATTGATCTTTAGGGGCCTGTCCTTATGGCTTCCTATGGTCATCGTTATTACATGTCATGTGTGGATGCCTATTCTAGATATACCTGGATTTTTTTTCTCAATCACAATTCTGATGTCTACTCCATCTTTATTCAATTCCAAAATCTTATTGAGAGATAAATCACACCATCTTAACTATTTTTTTTTCGTTTAACCAGTTAAAACAACATTATTGGTTAATCCTTCAATATTCAACATTATTGCAGGGGTTGATTTTGCTGAAACGTTCAGCCCAGTTATAAAGTACTCTACAGTGAGAGTGATGTTTGGCATAGCTGTGACAAATGGTTGGTTGATTGTTCAATTAGACATCAATAATGCATTCCTTAATGGTGACATTCATGAGGAAATTTACATGCTTCAGCCACCTGGCTTTATTCAAAAAGATCAAAATGGTAAAGCTCTAGTGTGCAAACTTCACAAAGCAATCTATGGCTTGAAACAAGCACCTAGAGCTTGGTTTGACACTCTTCGCAAGTACTTATGTTCTGAATTGCAATTTGTGGATTCTAAGGCTGATCTTTCCTTGTTCATCTTCATTACAGATACACTTAAAATTTATATTCTCATTTACGTTGATGACATCTTAATCACAGGGAATGATACCAAGGAAGTCGATTAGGCAATTACAAAATTATCTCCCTAGAAGATTTAGGAACTGTTAGTGAATTCTTGGGCTTTGAAGTTTCCTCTGTTAGAGATGGTCTTCTTCTTTCTCAAGTCAAACACACTCAAGCTCTGTTGCAAAACATCAATATGAGTGATTCGTGTTCTTGTCCAACTCCTATGATCACTTCTCCTCGTCTATCCAAACATGATGGTTCTCCTTTACTTGACCAGAAGACATATAGGAGTGTGGTTGGGTCTCTCCAGTATCTCTCCAATACAAGACTAGACATTACCTTTAGTGTCAACAAGGTTAGTCAATTTCTTCAAAATCCTAGTGATGTTCATTGGCGGGCAGTAAAGAGGATTTTGTAGTATCTTAATGGCACATCAAATGATGGCATTCACTTCAAGTCGGCCAAAAGACTCAACTTAATTGCTTTCTCAGACTCTGATTGGGGCAGTGACAGTGACGATCGAAAATCAACTTCAGGATACTGTGTATATCTTGGTAGTAATCTAATCTCCTGGAGCTCCAAAAAGCAACATTTAGTATCAAGATCTTCAACTGAAGCTTAATATAGAGGATTTGCTAACACTTGTGCAAAAATAGTATGGATTCAATCTTTATTGAAGGAACTTGAAATACAAATACCAGATCCTCCGACGATATGGTATGACAATGTGGGTGCAGTTTCTCTATTAGCAAATCCAGTTTTTCATGCAAGAACTAAGCATCTTGAATTAGATCTTTATTTCATTCGAGACAAAGTAATGAATGGTGAAATCCAAGTGTGTTTTGTTCCAGCTATAGAGCAAACAACAGATGTGTTTACCAAAGCTTTGTCAAGAGATTTCTTTACTCATCTCAGATCAAAGCTTAATCTCACTTCTAAGGATGAAGTTACAAATACAGTCATTGACATTCCCGACTCATCAATCACATAAGAGGAAGAGATCAGGGAAGATATTGAAGGATTAACCAATAATGTTGTTTTAACTGTTAAACGAAAAAGAATAGTTAAGATGGTGTGATTTATCTCCTTGCTCCTCTGTTCTATGTAAAGGCTGCTTCTTCTGCTCAAACGGTTGTGATTATGCATCAAAGGAGGTAGCTGTGCTTCGTCTGTCATGTGTGCAAACTGTGTAAAGTTGGTCCTCTCTGTACTGGACCAATTAGATAGGAACATCTGTTATAGTTATTTTTATTTTTTATTTTTGGTTTGTTTCTAAGTTGTATATAATCTCAGCTTGAGTAATGAGAAGGATTGGGGGATTCAGCATTCTATTTGCATTGTTCATAGTTATCGTTCTAGTATATTTCTCATAGCCTCCATTAGCCACTTTGGGAAAGAACACAAGGAAGATATAAGAAGGAGAGAAGGGAAGAGGAGCATCTGCAATCGCTATCCAGCCACTCCAACCCAGCCATGCCAAGTTCTTTTCTACTTTCTCTTGTTTATTTACTTCATCTTGATGTATGACTTGGGTTTAAGAATGTTGAACATGTTGTTAATGATGTTATAATTTCATTTCAAGATTGAATCTTAAATCATTTTGTGACCTATTTGCTTTTGATATTAATGAAATTGTTTGGGTATTGTGATATTTATACTTACATATATATCGACAATAAATCTAGAGAGAGAGTTGATAGTAATCGGATTAGGTTGGGTAATTAGAGTTAACAACCTAATAATTTACGTAATTATCAAATAGATAATCATATGAAGAGAGATCTTGTGTGAGGACTCGATTATCTATTAGATTGCTTAAGAACTAATTAGAACGTGGGTTGTTTTTGTTAATTATGTGATTGCAAAATCAAAATTTTAGAATTAACTAGGGACTATTTGTAACATCCCCTCACTTATGGGAAGGGTATTTTGGTCATTTTGGAATAGGTTAGGATTAATTAAAGTGTTTTGAC
>JAOQML010008048.1:0-12470 GCA_027568935.1 Erythroxylum urbanii | reverse complement strand
CCAACACATGTGTTACCGACTTAAGACATTGAGATTGATAGCAATCTTAGTTATGTTGAAGAGCCGATAAAGATAGTAGGTTATAAGACAAAACAGCTGAGAAATAGAGTAATTCCATTAGTGAAAGTTCTTTGGAGAAATAACTTGACTGAGGAAGCAACTTGGGAAATAAAGGATCATAAACAATATCCCACCTATTCGAACCATCAGGTAAGAATTTCAAGGACGAAATTTCTTTTAGGATGGGAGAGTTATAACATCCTGTTACTTATGATAAGGTTAAAATAATCTTTATAAGATGTTAATGAGAAATTAGGAAGCATAATCCATGCTTATGCATGATGTGGCATACACATACATGAGAATATTGATTTTGTATATTAAAATGATTATATATGCATTCATTTACATTTTTTGGGTAAAATTGATTTATAAATATGAATTGTGGATTTTATTATCCTGGAAATTAAATTCGTGAGTATTAAAATTGATTCAGCAATTTTGGTGATATATCAGAAATTTTGGAAATTTGGAATATTTTTGGACTAGGAAAAATGTTAAAATATGGACCAATTATAGTGTGATATGTGGACTAATGAATTAGTGACAAATGACGTAGTAATTAGGTGACATTTGGTGGCTTATGTAAGGCATAAGTGGATTACATGCTTTAGGACATATGGTGAAATCTAGCACCTTAGGTGTATCATTTCTGAAGTGTTGTTTCAACCTAGCTCATTCTCCTTTTCTTGTTATCTCTCACCACTGAAACTTGCTTCTATCTCCCCTCTTATGTTTCTCTTGAAGCTATGCTAAATTACCATACTAAATACATGTTTTTACCCTTCACAAAATAGCTAAATAACTAGTTGATTGTTATTGTTTCATTATAGCTGAAAGTCATTTAATTCCATCTTGAATGTGGGATGATTATGCTTGTTTGGAGTACTAGATTGGCTTGATTTTTGAGCTAGAATTGGAGTTAAATGTGTAAGTAACAATCTGAAATGCATGTGATATTGATGAAGAAGAATTGCTAGAATACGTTAGCTATTATGTCTTCTCTGAACATCCTTTGTTCTTTTTGTTATAACTTCTTCTCCTGACATCCACCAAAATGTATGAACATCTGAATCCATTTTGAAAAAATTGAGTGATAAATTTAGGACGAAAATACGAGTATGCTGGAATATTGTTAACTGGAATGATTTCACTGATCATGCTTCGTTATTTTGGCTATATTTTGATCTTTAGATTTATAAATGAGTTGATTATTAATTAGATTAAAGTAGAGACAATTGGTTACAACTTTTATGAAGAAGTCGACTTTTAATTCTGTCTCTAAGTATTTCAAAATCTGGCCTGAAATGGAGTCTTGACTGAGGCTGTAGAACTACCCGAGATAGAAATCATATCCTGTAGTTATTAAATAAACTGTATTGATGTAAGACGAATTAGACTAAAGTGTCTTCACCAAATTTGTATCTTATTCTCTTAACTTTAAATTGGTATAAATTTTGTAATTTTTGGATTTTGTAATTGAGAGATGAATTGTACAACTTGGCTGCATGATCATGCTCTAGCCGAAATTCCAAATGTACATAGTCTATGGTTGTTGAGCATAACTCATAGAATGCTGAATCAAATTTGATGTTCATGGTGTCATTAGAAACTTAAGACATAGGGGAATAATTTTATAGAAGAAAGTGTTATCAAATGACTTCAATTTCATGATGATAATAATCATACAAAGTGGACCCGAAAGTATGTTTAGACAAATCTGAATTGATTAATTGTGTATTATATATGAATGAGTTTTGTGAAGAGAATAATGTTTAGGAACCCGAAATTGTCATGAATATGCATTGTAAGTATTTAGTATACATGAATGTGCATAAATGAATTCATAATTGTGCAAAATTTGATAGGTGTATGTATTATATGTTATAAAAGAGCACATTAAGCGCCATCATCCAAACATTACCGGAACTTCAAAGCAATAGCTTTTTGGAGCGATTTGTGAGTAACCTAGACGGTCTCACTCAATTAATTGTTTGTGTTAGATTATGTTTGAATTATCTTATGAATGTGAAGTTGATTGTGTTGATTTCGGACAATTTATTGCCCGAGGAGTTATATATTCGGGACTATATTGAAAGTGTTATTTGAATGTGAATTTGGACTGACTATGTGTTTACTCAACATGTTTGTTAAAAACCAGACTAAGGTCCGATGATAATTGTGATTTAAATTGTGAATGATTGATTGAATATGATAAATAGGAATGGGACTGTCGATATGTTCAAATGGGAATGAGATTGAGAATGGAAATGATTGAAATAATGAATGATTGAATATTATTGTGATGCTTTTTATACACGAATGCATGATCAGATAAAGATAGTTGTGACATGAGTAGCCACCGAATATAAGCTTAAAGCTCTGAAATGTGGTATAGAGCCAAAGGCTCAATATGTACAATGAGCCCTATATCTGCAACGGGTAAGGGATAGTGTTAATGAACCCGGTATCCACAATAGATACTGGATAATTTTGGCACTCAGTCACAACAATGTAATCATTAAAAGTGGGTCATATGAACATTGCATATACATTTATTAAGTGTGATTGAATAATTGAATTGGAATGTGATTATGTCATTAAATGAGATTGGGATATGTGAAATATATGATATGTGATGCAATTTGTTAAATGGAAAGTTGTGAATTATGTACTTATATGATTTGATATGTGGCATGAATTGGGTGAATCATCGAGGATGGTTACATCATTGAGTTCGCAAAACTCACCAAAATTGCAACGTTGATATTTCAGGTCTGAGAGAGGACATTAGAGACAGACAGACGCTACGAGAAGACTAATTCTTGTACTTTTGTCAAGAAATGGCTCAAAGGTTGGTCAGTTGAGACTGAAGGAGTAGTTAGTAGTTCTTGTGCAAATTCTCTTTCAAACAGTGTGTTATGTATGGGGTTTGATATTGTATATATTCAGAGGGTTTTGTAAAGCTACAATGTCAGTTTGGCTTTTATGAAATGAAATTAAGAATGTAATTTGATTTTAAAATTTGGTGACTTTTATGTATAATAGTTGATGCCGTGATTAAGTTGGATATGTGTTTGCTCTAACATGCCATTATTATAGATTATATACTGGAATGTCCACTGGGTGTTCTGGTATGTAATTTATAGTAGTGGGGTGTTACATTCTTAATCCTTATTTGTAATCCCTGAATGTCACAAAAATGTAGTGATAGCTAGCATTGTATTTTGAATGTACAGTTACATTGCCTTCTTTTTTAAAAAAAATTATTGGATCCATCTTATTTTAGTCTAATATTATTTTCCTAAGATCTTATATGGCCAAGTTTATTGATAAAGAGAATTTTTAAGGGAATAAAGACTTCATCAAGTTGACAAAGAAAAGAATCCTTTCTTTAACCTCATTTTTACCTATAAAGTTTGTAGATATTAAGTTTCTTATAATTGAGACTCAGGTTTTAACTAAGTGAGATTGAAGAAATTAAGCATATAAATATGCAAAATCATTAATATAAGAACTTTAAGGAGTTGGCAACTCCTAATATGAACATTCAACTTCTATTTATCCAATTCTTAATGTTACTTTTGATCTTAAATTAACTTCAATACATCTTTTACTTAATTTTAATGATATTGTAGATTACAATTGGAATTAACAAGTGAAAGAGTTCATGCAGTATGTATGAGCATGAAAATTACTAATTTTTCTTAAACGCAAATGAATTTACATATATTTC
Source organism: Erythroxylum urbanii (assembly GCA_027568935.1). Classification (NCBI taxonomy): domain Eukaryota; kingdom Viridiplantae; phylum Streptophyta; class Magnoliopsida; order Malpighiales; family Erythroxylaceae; genus Erythroxylum; species Erythroxylum urbanii. The sequence goes on along the minus strand of JAOQML010008048.1, from coordinate 8,674 downwards.
CATTTTTATATTTAGATAAAGGAAATGATTGGTTTTACTACATACCTCGTAATCTGGTTGCTAATTAGAATGAGATGAAGAGATTGTTTTTAGAGAATTATTTTATAACATCTAGCACTACCAATATTCATAAAGCGATATATGGCATTTGCCAACATAATGATGAGATGTTGTACAAATATTAGGGGAAATTCAAAAAGTTATGTGCCTTAATCACCAAATCGCTGAGCAATTACTTCTTCGATCGTATTGTAAATACATCTTCCATTGAACAAAAATTTAATGATCTCACTTCTCTTATGTAATAAATGGCTATATAAATATACAAGTTAACGCATATAGAATTTACTCAAATATATGATATGTCACTAACATGTGTATGGTTTACGAAGAGCAAGTAAAAATATTGTCAAGATTTCTTAATCAGCCATAGAAATATGAACCATTTTCAATCATTAATAACATAATGTGGAGACATAATCCTGAATTTATAAGGCGGTACGTACTGCAGTTATATAGGTATCGTCAATATTCTAGAAAATTATTAAAAAAAGAGAAAACAACTTGCCAATGCAAGTTTGCCACAACTTACTTATGCAAGGTGTGGTGGTGGAGGGTCTATAAATAAACCCTTCCTCCCATTTTCTCATAGATACACATCATATGTGATATATGGTGATTGTGGGAGAGTGATTTTTTGGTATTGTTAGAAAATGTTTTCCAAAAAAAGTGAGTAACAAAATAGTGAGACTATTATCCTAAGGATAGTAATTTTGGAAAACACCTTGTGTGTTAGTATCACTATTTTTTCATGCCATTTTTCACTCTCTGTATCTGCCATTTTCATTAGTGGAAGGATTATTCAGAGTTTGGCTAGTGGAGCCCAAATTAAAGGGTGAGCCAAGTTAAATTTTTGTATATTATCTCTTTGCTTACTTTACCTGTGGAATATAATTTGTTGATTTTTTACCAACAGAATTAAGTCATGATAGTTATCAATATAATGGTTATCATCCTAAGCAAGCTGAATTTCAATAAACTCAACATTTTTTTTCTTCTTAGATAGGCTACTTAACAAAATCATGGCATGTCTCTATATGACATTGCTAAGAATCTTACTAATAGTATTAACCAATTTTAATGAGAGATAAGAGCAATAATTTAGAGAATTAAGTAAGACAATTAGTAACCTCCACAAGAAAGTTAGAAGTTAAAGGTTCTAGAAAGCTTCCCACTTAAACTATAATCAATCTAAGTGAAAAAAAGTGAAATCACCTTAATTAGTGGTAAGATGGTTTAAAGGTCATGTGAGGAAGAGGATGTAATGAAGAATTGGAAATCATGATTTATCCCAGGGTTGGAAGTTCATAATACAAATTAAATGGTCACTATCTTGTTCCTTCTTATGTTAATCTACCTCATATTCCTAATAGGTTAACCGAAGAAAGGAAGGAAAAGAAAGAAAAATGAGATGTTGAAAATGTTTCATAAGGTTGAATAATATACCTTTGATTGATGCCATTAAATAGGTGCCAAAGTATGCAAAGTTTCTTAAGGAGAGGTGCATTAACAACTAAAAATTTTAAGGATGATAAAAAGGTAAATGCAGCTAAGAACTTATCAACCATTCTTCATTGTGACCTAGCCCCTAAATGTAGCATTCTAGTACCTTCTTAATTCTATGCATAATAGGCAACACTCACTTTAAAAAATTCAAGGAAGATTCAAGTTCTTTAATTAATCTTTTTACCTTATTTATTTATTTATTATATTATGAATATTAGTTAACTAAAACTCTCTAGAATTGTTATATAGTTTTGTTAGAATAATAGATCTAAGGGTATTATAAATAATGTTCTTATACTTATTAATATGTTAATTGTTTTGTCGATTTCTATATGATTGAGGTAGACGCACAATGCATCTTCAAATTAATCTCTACTTTTTATTGGATGACCTTTTTTTTAAACTGCTAAAACAAAGATAAATATAAGTAATGACACTCTTATACTGCATTTTCATGGAGAGATTATTTGTTTTAATATCCTTTAAGTAATGAGGTATCTAAAATATTACAAATTTGTTTATGTAATTGATGTTAGTTTAAATCCCATATTGGAAAGGAGAGAACATAATAGCCTCTATTAAGGCTATATAAGAAGGCACATGTTTAAGGTTTTATATATCCCAAAATCTCTTTCCCATAACCTTGTTATAATTCTTGGTGTGGATTGTGAGATGTTCTTCTTGTAATATTTGTTTTTTATAGTAGAACGTTTTCAATTCTTGCCCGTGGTTTTTCCCTATATTTGTTAAGAGGTTTTTCACATTAAATCTTTTGTATCCCTTTTATCTCAATTTCTTTTACTGTTTCTTTTACTCTATTTGGTGGAGTCCATCTTCTATCAGTGGTATCAAATCCCAAAGGTTGCTCAAATATGCTCTGTGCTTACAGCATAATCTGATCTTCCATATTAGAAAATTAGTTTTTTCTTTGGTGTTTTTATGGGTTAAGGGTGGTTATATTCTCAAGTTATTGTTGTCATTTTCAGGGCATTTTTTGCTGGTATTTGAGGTGATTGAGTGCATGTCTAAGAAAAGGTCTGTCTAAAGAGACTAGTTTTTATGTGGGACCATTTATGACCCGTCCAACCTTTCCTGGGAACTTTTCTAGTATACTATAGTCTTATTACATATTAAGTGGAGTTAACTTGAGGCAATTTACCTTTTTAACATGAGAGAGTGCGAGTCAATTCTTGTGATAGAAGCAATGCCAACCAAATTTGATATTACAAAGTTTGACGATCTCATTATGGAAATTGAAGATGAAGGAATTATTAGTAAAAGATAACTGCTTGGAGGCCATCAGTGCTAGGCTAGCAGATTTCACAAATGACATCAAATGGAACAAATAAATGCCCTGGCCATGTCAGATTTGCATCTTGGTCTATCAGATGATATGTTGCAAGGTATAGAGGAAAAGAAAACAACTAAGTAGCTATGGGATCATCTTACAAAGTTATATGAAGCTAAGTCTCTTAACAACAAAATTTTTCTGAAGAGGAGACTTTACACACTCCGATTGTCTAAATCTACTCTAGTAATAGAGTATATCAATACTCTAATCTCTCTATGCTCTCAATTTTCAAAGTTGGGACATAATGTAAATCTAACTGAATGAACAGAAATTCTAATTCAAAGTCTTCCAGGTTTATATGACCAACTTATCATTAATTTAACTAGTAATATCCTCATAGATACTTTGGTATTTGATAATGTTGTTGCTTCGATTCTTGAAGAAGAAACCAGATGCATCAACAAGAAAGAAAGGCTGATAAGTTCACATCAAGCGGAAGCCTTATCGATGACTAGAGGATGGTCAATAGAGTGTGATTCCACTAAGAGCTATAAACAAGGACGGTCGAAATTCAAAAGTAAGAAAAATCTGAAGTGTTACAATCATGGCAAGAGAGGACACTTTAAAAGTGAATGTCAATTCAGGAAAGGTAGAGACAAGGCCTCTAAAGCATCAAATTCTTAGGGATTGTTGCCAATGGAAAAATCTTATATAGTGAAGTAGCAATGGTGTTCAAGGACAGAATAGAGTTCACTGATGCTTGGATAATGGATTTAGGAGCAACTTGGCATATGACTCCTTGTAGAGATTAGTTTCACACTTATAAATCTATCTCTGTAGGATCTGTGTACATAGGAAATGATCATGCCTTAGAGATTGCTAGGATTGACACCATCAAATTGAAGATGTATAATGGTATAGTTCATAATATTTAAAATGTACGACATGTGAAAGGCTTGAAGAAGAATTTATCGTCTTTAGGACAATTAGATGAAACTGGGTGTAAGACCTCCATTCAAAATGGAGTCATGAAGGTGATTAAAGAAGTGCTTATAGTCATGAAGGTAGAAAAGATAGCTGCAAACTTATATAAGCTTATAGGAGACACGTGTATGGAATGCAGTAGTTGCATTAGTTAGTTCTGCAGAAAATGCAACAAAATTGTGGCACCATAAACTTGGCTACATGTTAGAACAAGGATTGAAGATTCTTGCTAAGCTTAAACTACTCCTTAGTCTCACAAAGGTATCATTACCCTTCAGTGAACACTGCGTTACAAGTAAACAGCATAGACTGAAATTTAATGCATCGAATTTTAGAAGTAAAGATATTTTAGAATTAACTCACTCTGATGTATTGCAAGCACCGGTTATGTCTTTGGGTGGAGCAAGATACTTTATGACCTTTATTGATTATTAATCTAGAAGATGTTAAGCGTATCCTATTAAGAGAAAAGGAGATGTATTTCTAACCTTCATAACATTTAAAGCACAAATTGAGTTATAGACGGGGAAGAAAAAGCGGACAGGACTGATAATGGTGGAGAATATACTGGTGATGAGTTCATTGATTTTTGTAATTGAGAAGGCATCAAATGTCTTATGGTGCCTCACACTCCTCAACAAAATGGAGTGGCAGAGCGAATGAACAGAACTCTTATTAAAAGAACTAGAGCCATGTTGAGAACTACAAGTATGGCAAAGTCTTTCTGGCAAGAAGCAGTGAAGACTACTTGCTATGTGATTAATCGATCATCAATAAGATTGATTGATTTGAAGACACCGATGGAGATGTGAACTAGTAAACTAGCATATTATTCTCAGTTACACACATTTAGGAGTCCTATGTTATATAATACCCAAGATATCACAAAACTAGATCCAAAATCTAGAAAATGTAGATATATAGAGTATGCTGATGGAGCCAAGGGTATCGATTGTGGGATCCCACTACCCATAAGCTTGTCATTAGAATAGATGTCATATTTGCAGAAGATAAACTGAAAAAGAAAGATCAAAATAGCATGTCTGAAGAAAATTATGATGTTGTAATGATTCAAGAAGAAAGGAAGACTGAACATAAAGATTCTATTGAAGCTATATCAGGTCACAATGAGTAAGAACTGGTTGAATATGAAAATACATAAGTTTGAAGGTCAGCCCATGAAACGAGAATCCTAACCTGGTAGACTGATTATATTATAGAGGGCAATGTTGTCTACTGTCTCCAAACAAAAGATGGGTAACCATCAACATTCTGGGAAGCAACAAATAGCTTAGATGAATCACTTTGGATGGAAGCAATGCAGGAAGAAATAGAAGCTCTTCATAAGAATAAGATATGGAAGCTTGTGCCACTACCACAAGGGAGAAAGCTCATTGGCAACAAATGGATGTGTAAGATCAAACATAACAGTGATGACTAGGTAGAGTGGTATCATGCAAGGTTGGTGGTAAAAGAATATGCTCAAAAAGAAGGTATTAACTTTATTGACATGTTTTTACCTGTAGTTTGTCTCAATACAATTCGGATAATCCTAGCTACGTGTGCTACATTTGATCTACATTTAGAGCAGTTAGATGTAAAGGCTGTGCTTCTCTATGGAGATCTTAAAGAATAAATTTATATGCATCAACCAGAAGGTTTTGAAGAACCAGGGAAAGAGAACCTAGTTTGTAGGTTGAAAAAATCTTTGTACGGTTTAAAACAGGCACCAAGATGTTGGTACAAAAGATTTAGTGTAGACACTTGTGCATATTTCAAGAGGTTTGGTAATAATGATTTCATTGTAATATTGTTATATGTTTAATATATATTGGTTACAAGCCCCAACAAAGATCATATTTAAGATTTAAAGGCTCAATTAGTTGGGGAGTTTGAAATGAAGGATTTAGGACTAGCAAACATGATTATAGGGACACAAATTTACCAAGATAGAAATAACAAGAAGATTTGGCTTTCTTAGAAGAATTACTTGAAGAAAATCTTGTGATGCTTCAATATGCAAGATTGTAAGTCAATCTCTACCCCCTCTTTTTGTTAATTTTAAGTTGTCCTTAAGTAAAAACAATAGCAGTGAAGCAGAGAGGAAGGAGATGTCTTGAGTGCCATATGCATCAGTTGTGGGAAGTTTAATGTTCACTATAATTTGCACAAGACTAGACATTGCACATGTAGTGGGAGTGGTTAGTCGTTACTTAGCAAATCCTGGTCAAGAACACTGGTGGTCTGTAAAGAGTATCTTAAGATATATTAAAGGGACCTCAAATGCTACTCTATGTTATGAAGGATTTGAATTTATTTTCAAAGGATATGTTGATTATGATTTTGCAGGCGATTTTGATAAAAGAAAATCCACTATAGGCTATGTGTTTATTATTACAGGAGGAGCTATGAGTTGGGTGTCTAAACTACAGATAGTTGTATCATTATCTACAATAGAAGCTAAGTATATGGTAGCTACATAAGCTTACAAGGAATCGATATAGATAAAAAGGTTTTTGGAGGAACTTAAGCACCAACAAGAGAAAATCCATTTGTATTGTGATAGTCAGAGTGCTTCGCATATTGCAAAGAATCCAACTTTTCATTACAGAACTAAACATATAGGAGTTTAATATCATTTTGTTCGTGAAGTGTTGGAATATGGAAGTGTGGACATACAAAAAATTCACACAATAAAGAACCTAGCAGATGAACTAACAAAGCCAATCAACAGTGATAAATTCATATGGTGTAGACCCTTGTATGGCTTGAAAGAGATAGACAGTAGAGAAATGGAAAAATAGAAATAACGATATGGAGATTAATTGGTTCTCAATCAAATCTCCAAGTGGGAGATTGTTGGCTTAAATCCTATATTGGTAAGGAGAGAACATAATAGCCTCCATTAAGGCTATATAAGGAGGCATATGCTTAAGGTTTTATATATCCAAAAATCTCTTTTCTATAACCTTGTTATAATTCTTGGTGTGGATTGTGAGATATTCCTCTTGTAATATTTGTTTTCTATAGTGGAAAGTTTTCTATTCTTGCTCGTGGTTTTTTCCCATATTCGTTAAGGGTTTTTCACATTAAATCTTATATGTCCCTTTTATCTCAATTTCTATTATTGGTGTGTTTGCTCTATCCAATGGAGTCTATCTCTTATCAATTAATGTTATCAGTCTGTTAAAATATAACATGTTTGAACTAACAACTAGAGAGGAGTCGAAGGTAACCATAGTTAAAACATCTTGAATTAAAGAGCCATAAGACATTTTGAAGCGATATAACATTATGATAACCATGATTTTTTTTATAATACAACTTTTTGGTATAATTAGTTCTTCCTTAATTGTTATTTTTTACCTTTGTGTTGAAAAGCTATTTGAAGTTTAAGGTTTTAAAATGAGAAGAGTTATAATGGAGTTGTACAACTTTAGAAGGACGATATGCTTCAGTTTGATATCGATTAACCAAAGTCTAGTCAATCGATCGAATGTAACATCCTCTTTTTTTTAAAAGGGGATCAATCAACTAATAGTAATGATATTTCATTCTTTAAATCACTTAGTGAATGAGACATAAAAGGGAGGCATTAGGAAACAAGAGGGACCACCTTGAATGGGGATACAATGTTCAAAGGATTTATTTTTTACTTTTTCACATTTTAGGGAGTGCTTAGTCAGATATTTTACTTTAGGAGGAGATTTGAGGTACTGTTTGTTTGACTATTGATATTATGTATCAATTAAGTCTTTCTAGGTTAATGGTTTGGGTTTTCATGTATATTAAATGTTTATATTATATATGTATTTTTCTAGATGAGTGCCCCATATGTATGTTCAATGTGTTTAATGAAAGGATCTTAATGTTTTTATAATTTAAGGCCCTTTGAGAGAGCCCTTTGAGAGATATATATATTTTTACAATGATGTGTAGAGTATGATGGATGTTTGGGGACCTATTATAGGCCTTAAAATGAGGCAAATACTATTTCATTTAATAAGGTGTTATCAAGCTTAGGTCTGGGCATGCATGGATTTGTTGGTTGGACTGAACTATCGATGTCTACCTTAAGTATACAAAAAGAATCTTACAATTTAATTGACACTATTTTTTATTTATTATATTAGTTTTAAGTAATGTATTGGTATTACATTTTTCCTTAACAGGTGGTTTAAAGATGATACTAGTTACATTTAGGCATGATAGAGTGGTTTCTTGACATTTAGGCATGATAGAGTTGTTTCTTGTATATAGTAGAAGGCATAGACAAAACTTTCCTATAAATTTATTTCTATTTTTGTTATTTTGCTATATACTACCTTACTTTGTACATTTTCATGCGACGAGCCAATATATAAAGAGCTAGGGGAAATAGGAGGGGATTATAAATGGATGATTTCTTTATTTCTTATAGAAATCAGAGAATTATTTTTATTACTAAGAAATCAGAGAATTATTTTTGTTACTAACTATTTAAGATTAAATTTGATCAATGTTTATATGATTATCATGAAGTGAATTTACTGAGAAAAGTTACTTAAAATGTTTATGAGAATACAATAACACAATGTTGTGAATACTGTACTAGATGTAGTACCAATTGGAATTTGGTACGATACTGTACCGGTACCGGTCAATATCGGATACCGTTTCAGATAATTTTTTAAATTTATAAAATAGTCCCTAAATTTTTTTAGAAATTGCAAAATAGTCCATTGTCATATTGTATGGTTGTACTGTATAGTTTATGAGTTTACATCAACCATGTTTTCAAAAATCATAATAATAAATAATAACCATAATTAATATGAAATAACAATAATTTTC
>JAOQML010007973.1:0-12474 GCA_027568935.1 Erythroxylum urbanii | reverse complement strand
ATGATATCCTAAAGATCAATATGTGTGGATTCTATGAAGAGCCGCATCCTATCCTTCCAATAATGATAATCTTCACCGTTAAATAAAGGGGATCTTGAGGTCGAGGCACCTGCTGCTGTAAAAAATGTGATTCAGCCATGGATCTTTATCCTTATTTTGTAAGAGTGTTTCTTGGAAACCTTGCTCTAATACCAACTGAAATAAATCACTTGGTAATATAGAAATCACGTATAATATGCAAAATACACAAGAAGGGGGGTTGAATTGTGTTAAATTGTCTAAGATATGAATCTTTAAAATCTTCTTAATTTTTTGACAAATTCAGACGATTACAAGTTTAAACAATGCACTTAATTTAATGAGTAATGCAATAGTAGAAATTAGTATCTATTCTTTTAACAATAAGAAATTTAAAAAAGGTAAGAGTTAGAGAATATGACACCATGATTTATACTGGTTCACCCTTAACCTTAGGTTACGTCCAGTTCTCAGAGTTCATATGAGATTTCACTATCTCCTTCAATGTTACAAGTATTATTTCTACACTTACAGAGCCGCTTTAGGTCTCTTTCACAAAGTATTCTTTATCTGCTTCCTTAGCGTCTTCAGGCTCTAACCTTCCTTTCTCTCGAAAAGATATTGTTTGAGCTTTCACACTCACGTTATAGATTTATTCGCTATCTTTTTTTCTTTCTTTTATCTCAGAATATTTTTCACAGCATAAGCACTTGAGCACAAAATTTCTCTTAGTATTTTTGTACATTCAAAATTTTTATTGAAGTCTACGACTATAACTAATATTTATAACCAAAATCTCCAATGGTCTTCTTGAGAAATCTGATTGTAGAGTCTTCTAAAGTCTGTTATTAGTTGAGTCCTGTAACCAACTCCATCTAACTGACGTTCTAGCACATTCTTCAATTACATCAACTTGCTTAGATTCATATGCTTCGTCTGATGTCTTAGACTTGATCACTTCGTCTGATCCGTCTTATTTAGCTTTTACTTAAGTATCATCTTGATTTGATGATTTGCGCCACTTATATTTATCTACGCACTTAACAAATTCATCAAAATAGTTCACACACTTATATTATTATTATTATTATTATTTGACTTTCATCAAAATCAATAGAAGAAGTGAAGTCTTCTTGAGTTAACATAAAATACTTTAAAGAACTACTAGGAACACCTAACTCTTCAAATGCTACATTAGATGAATTTAGATCCCTAGCCCTTAAACAAATCACATCAGTAGATGTGGAACTCCTTATAAAACCAGTAGAAATTTCAGAAATGGAAGCTATAGTTTTTGCCATAAATGGCTTCAAAGCTCCTGGCCATGATGGCCTAAATGGGTACTTCCTCCAAAGGTTTTAGAGTGAGATAGGTGCAATTGTTATGGAGGCAATCAAAGAATTCTTTTCCAAAGGGGTTTTACTCAAAGAGATTAACAAAATCTTTATTTGTTTGATTCCCAAATACTCCAATCCTACACATTTTATAAAATTCAGGCCTATTGCATGTACTAATTTCCACTACAAGATCATATCCAAGATATTTACCTCAAGACTAATAAAAAACCCTAGCTCTGCTAATCAGTGACAACCAAGGCACTTTTATACAAGACAGACATATAGGAGACAACATTCTAATTGTACAAGAGCTCTTAAAAGGCTAGTCCAGATCAAATTACTCTTTAAATTTCATAATCAAGATTGATTTCCACAAAGCTTTTAATAGTGTGAGCTGGGATTTCCTATCGACTTTGCTAATGGCTCATAGATTTCCAATGGTCTTTATAAAGTGGATTAAATAGTGTATCTCAACCTCTTCCTTGTTTATTTTAATCAATGGTACACCTACAACACTTTTTATGGTAGCAAGAGGACTTAGGCAAGGGAATCCCTTATCCCCCTACCTTTTCATACTTTGTATAGAGACTTTTAACTTCCTGATCAAGCATGAAGTGCCCAAAATCCTAAAATTCAAATACCATGCTAAATGTAAGAAGATCAATTTGACTAACCTCAGCTTTGTAGATGAGCTACTTTTATTTTGCAGGGCCTCGATGGACTCTATACTAAGTTACATGGCAGCACTTATCAAATTCAGAAACGTCACTGGACTACAATTCAATCCCAAAAAGAGCCATTTCCTCCTATCCAAAAAAGCTACTATTTTTGGCACTCACATATCTCATTCTACTGAAATGCTTTTTAAAAAGACATCTTTGTATCTTAGATTAACATTTTCTACTAAACGACTCTCATATGTCAAATGCATCCCACTATTAGAGAAAATATAACAAAGAGTCAGTTTGTGGGTTAACAAGTCTTTGTCATATGTAGTGAAGGTTCAACTCTTCAAGTTAGGGTTAAACCCCCTCTATATTTACTAGAGCTCTCACATCTTTCTCTCTCAAGGTATCATTAAAACCATTAAAAGAATCCTTAAGAACTTCTTATGGAACCACCCAAATGGTGTTAAAGGTTAAGCTAAAGTGAAATAGGTTGATATTTGTTTTCCTAAGGATTAAGAAGGGTTAAACATAACTCCTATGAAAACCACAGATCAAGCCCTAATATTGAAAAGACTATGATGGATCCTTATAGATAAAAACTCTCTTTGGGTGAAATGGTTACACTAATGTTTTCTCAAAGAAAGAAGCCTATGGAGCATTAAGGAATCATTCTTATATTCTTATTTTCTTAACCAAATTCTGAAATTGAGGGATAAAGTGCAAGAAGGGATCTCTTATAAAATAGGGAATGGCAACTTGGCTTATATTTAGTATGACAACTGGACTAGTTTGGGGCCTCTCATACATCACTGCACAATCTAAGTAGTCCTTAAACTACCTCACTCAAACTTATACTAAGCTTAATGATCATAGAGAGCGACTGGAACTTTCCTCAAAACCTAAGGCACCTTTAACCATCATAACTTCCCCAACCTAACTCTCTGGACACTTTCTACTGGCATACCCAACCCATCCTTAAACTCATAAACAAGAACATGAGAGATCTTCTAAGATGTAGGAAATAAAAGGTTTGGCACAAAATTATTTAGAGCAAGGTATTAACCCCATATGCTTCTTTCATACTATAGTTAGTAATCCTAAATAGACTGACTACTACTAATAGAATTCACTATCTGTACATGGACAGAGCATGTCCATTGTGCAAGATCCACATGGAAACAAGAGATCATTTGTTCTTCACATGCCCTTATAGTAGATATGTATGGGAATCTATAGCTGACAGATGTTTATGACTAAACCTAGGGAATACTATCTCAAAGGTGATCTAAAAATTCACAAACCCTACAATTCCTCTAAACCCAAATAGACAGATCCAAGTTCTATCCCTAAGACTCTGTTTATATAGACCATCGAAGCATAGAAACCTCAGATGGTTTGACGGAACCAATATACCCAAAGAGGTCTTTGCATCTAAGATCCTCTACGAAATTAGAGAATTCATTTTACTTCGTAATCTCAATCAGAAAGGTAACACAACCATCCTAGATTTGTTGAATGCTTAACTAGAAACTATGCTCGAAAGATAATCACATGTATGAAAGAGAAGCAGAAGATACACAGTATAGTTAAAGTAGCAAATGAAGAAATTAAAAGACCTAATCAGTTGATCTAGCGTTGAAACCACCAGACCTCTATGACCCTCTCCATCTAACAAAATTCCATGAGGATTCAAGAATGTCTCTTGAAGATGAAGAATCCATCAATTGCCCTAATTCGGAAGCTTTGCGATACTCTGATTGTGAGGAGAAGATTTCTTTACCATATACAACTATCAAACATAGTTAACGCGTCTTCCTAATGAGTGTTGTCATTTGGTTTCTTTGATCATGTTTCCACAATGTCATCTTGGTTTTGCCTTAGTCATTTGGAGTAATACTAGTGTATCTCTTTCTTTTATTCTTTATAATTTTTTTTAATTTTTAAAAAAGGGTTATTATTTATTAAAGTAAATTGAACCGAACAGAAAATTTGATTAATTCAAAAATTTTACTTTTTATTTATTATATATCAATTTTATAACAGTTTAATACTGATTAAATCTTAAAACCTTAAACCTTTTTTTTGATCTGTTCAATATCTGTTCTAATTTTTAAAACATTGATCAAAACTAAGAATGAAGAGGAAGTAATTGTCTAAGATGAATTACTAAACCATTGCTAAGGATCAAGATACTGATCAAATGGCTCTAGTTGATGTTAGCAAATTTTCCTAAGATCCATTGCAAGGAATTGGAGGTCCAATGACTAGAGCAAGAGCAAAACAAATGAGAAAAGCTTTGCAAGGATTAATCATAGAGATGAAAGAAAATGAGGTTGTTATTGAAGGTGCTAAGGCATTACCAAGATTAATTACTTATCTTCATAAACAACATGTTGGACAAAACTTAGTACATGATGAATAAAGCTTGGAATCTAAGATATAAAGTTGTTCTTCACGTAAGGATTTGAAGGAAGCCCAATCGGCATAATTAAGAGGCAATCAGCAAGTGGGCTAGTTTGATTGATTTAATTAAGCCTAAATTTATCTTTTTGTATGAATAAGGCCTTATTAAGACTTATTCCTTAATAATTTCATCCATATCTATATAAATCAAATTGTTTCCTTAATTTAGGAGATATCCACATTCAAGAATGATTTCTATCCTAAAATTAAAGATTCCTTTTTTTATTTAGGTCTTTTTTACTTAGGAATGAACTAGGAATGGGTAAGAAAACTCTTTACTTATATGATTAGGATATTATGATGCCTATTTGATGCATTACAAAATCATCACCATTATCAAAAAAATTGAGATATTTTCTAGTATGTTTAGCTTGTTCTTTTGTGTTCTTGGTGAAATACAAAACTGACTTATTAAGGGAGTAATCAACCTTGTGACATCTTAAGATTGGGGTTTTAAGGACTTAACTTCCTTATAGTTCTAATATGATCATTTAACCTGTTTTCTAGAATTCTAAGCGTATAACAAATGGACCAAGATTTCCTAAGGTAGGCTACCTAATGGGTTCGTATTAACCATGTGAAGGAATACTTCAAGAGCATCTTAGGAACTCCTACAATAATGGTTTATAAGGATAAAATAACAATGCCTTTTCCAAAGCTACTCACCGATACACAAAAGAGCTTTTAACTAAAGTAGTCACTAAAGAAGAGATAGAGGATTTTTTTTTAGTATCAATCCATATAAGGCCTTAGGTCCTTAATGGTTTAATGGATTTTTCTATCGTAAAGCATGGAGATTTAATAAAAAAGATGTTTATGATGCAATGAAAGATTTATTTAGTAGCTCATGGTTACCGAAGGTTTAGATCAAATGCTTATTTGCCATGTCCCTAAAATAAATTCCCTCTCTTTTATGAAGGACTATAAACTAATAATTTGTTGTTGTTGGGAAACTGGGTCGGAAGCTGATCCCGACCGCAGCGGAATAATTACGAAACTTTTTTACAATCTTTGATTTCATGAAAACTAAGATCTCTTTAATTTTATAAAATGATTAACACAAATTATAATGAAACGGAAACTTAATTCGTACCTTATTTCAAAACTTGATCTTTATTTTGTTGTATCCCTCGAACTGTTCCTGAAACCGATACGTTTTAACCACCGTAATCACACAAATGTCCAGCCTCTAATGGTATCCGTATAATGAGTTAAGAGAACTCTATAACTCTTATAGAGAGGGTTAAGCAAGAAGTGTTAGCTCCATAGAGCTTAAGCATATTTATAATAAGCTTTGGACATTTTAGTAATTTAATTGAACTTAGATTCTAATTTCAATTAAACTTTAATTAGAATTACAAATAATTATTATTAAATACCAGTTATGCCTAAATAAGATTCAATATCTCATATTGATCCTTATTTATTAAATATCTCATATTTAATCATAAAATGTTTCCAATTTTATAACCAAGTCCAACTTGATTAAATTAACTTTACTCTCTTCAACCCATTCTATATGTGAGACCCATTAGATTCCCAAATATGTTAGCAATGATTATAAATTATAATTCTCATTCATAATTAGAGTTAGATAACGTAAAACTCCTTTTAATTTATCTTTAATTTTCCAATTAAACAATTTATAATCATCAATCAAGATTGGCATCTAGCAATGCATCATGACCACCCAAATATTTAGGAATGTCAAAGTGGTTTTGACTAACCTTTTTCCTTGCTTAATTTTATCGTATAATTGAATCCTTTCATCAACCAATATTCCAATTAGACATAGAGCATATAATTAATGTCTACTCTAATTTGAGTCTAATCATATTAGTTGTCTGCCATTAGCGATTGATTCAATTAATGACATTTGTAAACTATTTATAAAATGTCATTCCACCTTAGCCAAGGATTTCCTAAATCAATATTAATCAGGAACAACAGAACATTCTCCCTAATTACTTTAGGGTGATGAATCGTATCTTGATCGCTCATCTACCTATATATAGTTCATTCTACATCCAATGACTACCGATTAAACGGCCCATGATTGAATAGATCATAGTAGTATCAAACCATAGCTATCCCTATACAAGATAACTTTGATGACCTCAAGTCAAAGGATCACTTATACAATCATCACAATGAGAATTCCATAAACATACAAGTAATATTCCAAATGAATTTCTCATATCGGGTCTGCTCAGTGAACTTGTTCTCTAACAAGCACCCACACGTTGTTTAAGTATCTCTATACTTTAGTCTATGAGATTGAATACTTCCTTCATAAGGAAAAACAAAACATATGCTAGTGTTTTTACGTTCTATTAATGTCCAATCCTAATAGAACAATGACTAGAAACATTTAAGAATATTACATAAATGCAATATGAGTCTTATAATTATAATCTCATAATAATTTCATTTGCAATGTACAATTATTCCATGAACTTTATCATATACATCTAAACATATATAAGATAAAGAATGCCTTTAAATAATTTGTCCCTAAACTACAACCTAAGCGACTGGTTGTAAAGCATAAATCAACAATGTCCCACTTGCACTAAGACAATCATTTATGTATCTCATACCATATCACCATATGATGATTATTCTACTACTAGCTTAATGAGAGAATTCTACAAGATTCTCTACTTAATTCTTACAACTTCCATCTTAATTATCATCATAATTAGGAAAATTTGCCTAGACACATTATTGGATCTTTGATGAGACATTAGATCATTATGCATGCTCAATGACTCTAATGTTCTATAATACATTACTGCCTTGAACAATGCAAAGAAGCTTTATCATGTTCACTAAAGAACTTGTTGATCCAATTAATTATTTCCACTAAATGAAAAATGTATTATAGCTCAATTAATAATCATTACTACATTGGAACCTTTCGAATCCTAAATGATATTGTTTTAAGTAAATAAACCTTAATTAGGATTTACTTCTGAAGTTACATCTTTATCATCTTAAACTCAAATATCAACTCACATATAGAGTAATGGATATCTTTAATACTTCATGAGCATATGATATCTTAAATACTAAATATCTTTAGTACTTTTTCTATATACTTGGACTTAGAATAAGTTAACAACATCCAATCTATCTCTATAGATCTAATTCTCAAAATTAAGTTGTTACCTTTTCATATCCAATAAGAATTGTTCTTGGACAATTATGTATTCAACAATTAAAAGTTAGAACTATTATTCTCTATGAGCAATATGTCTTCATATACTCCCATTGAAGAGGACAACTATACCCCCACTTACCTTCTTACAGATATGATAAATTCACAATCATCTTTAAAGAAAACTCTTTGAATTCACCATGAAACTGAATCTTTCAATGTCTCGTACCTTTTAACTATACATAAAATATATAAACAAAGGAAATAGTTGCAATTAGATGTATTATCATGAGATTTTAACCTTTCAAGTTTCATCTTACTCCTATTACTTGCCTTAAGAACCATTTTCCTATAAGCATACATTGAAACAAACAATTCGTTCAATTAGTCTGTAAGATTATTTCCAACTCTTTGGATAGCTGATAACCTTTTATTACCCAATTTTGTTCTAAACTTAATGTATAATATATACTTTAACTAAACATTACATCTTTAAATCATTAACTTTGACTCTTTCAAAGACTTAGCATTTTCATATTTAATATGAAATCTTACTAACTGATTCAAATGGGACTATTGAAGTTAAGTTATTACACTAGGCATCGCTATAAAAGAAATAATATTGCATCCTACAATATCTCATATTGTATGTTACTCCTTACATAAATCCATACCCTTACGAAATTTTTGTTATGAAGGTATTTACTAGAGAATCTTATTCCTTATAGATAACTGAAAATATAAAACTTGCCACAAGGATCTCATCGATGTGCTTCAGCATTCTTAATGCTTAATTTCTACGTAGATTTAAACAGTTTGAACTTTTCAAAAATTTAAATCATCATTTCATTTAATACATATGACTATATCACATAAAGTCATTAGTAATGCAATGAAATATAATATTATCCTTTTATGAATTTTTATTCCATCCAACACATCACATGTATAAGATTTAACAATTAATACCATCATCATCCATTCACCAAAGGTTGATTTGGTTATTCTTCAACTTTACAAGTTTCACAAGTTCCATACAATTCATAATCTAAAGGATACATATATGCTAGTATGTAACTTTATGATTCTCATTATGTTGATTTAACCAATATGGCACAAAAGGATAATCTCAGTTATCTAAATTTTAATTCATGCTGGTTACGTTAAGAATAAGTCTCCTTTGATCCAACACATACAAACTCCTTGTATAAAATTAGATCAACTACTTAACAGTCTATTTCTGACCATGCATTGAACATTATAATAATGTTGAATCCAAATTCAGTATCAAATACTCATAAACATAAATTAGAAATACATATGATCTATATCATATTACATATAGGTAAGAAAAATCATGCAATCATTTTCTTTTTATGAAAACTATTATCATACTATAGAAAAACCTTTACTTCTAGTTCATAGCTATGCTTTTAGTAGGTTAAATTAATTGCAACAATTCTAACAAGGTATTATACCTTTCATCTTTACTCCCTGCAACCCTTTGCATTTTGCTATCATGGTGTTAAAATACATCTTACATGTTATCATCAAAGTTTACAAGACATTAGTCAACTCAAAATGTCAATACATTTTGTCTTCTATATGATTTTTGACATATCTCTAAAACTTTGCCGCTAAATCTTTAACAGAGATTATAACAAAATTACATAATGGACATACATATTTCTATCTAACTTTAAGAACTCTTCTCAAATATAGCTATGTCTAAGAAATTTGGTTCACTAATTTAGCATTAACTATACTAAACAAGGTAAGTTTCGCTCATAACATAATAAATGTAAGAAAGCAAGTAATCAATAATATGCCATGACTACCAAATTATATTAGGGGTTTAATCATATTTTGTAACATCCCATTACTCACGTTCAGGATAAAATAATGAATATGAAAGAGTACTGAGAGGTTAGAAATGCATTGCATACTCATGCATTATATGATATACGCATACATGCGAATAGTGAATTTTGCATATAAAAATAATTATACAGGCATTCATGGATAATTCTGGGTATAATTGAATTGTGATATGATATTATTAAGAATTTTCAAATTGTTGTATTGAATTTTTAGTTGGCAAGTGTAGCTGCTAATTCTGAACTTTGGCGAATTTTAGGAATTATTTCTAAAATTGTGGATATAATTGTACTAGGAAAAATGCCACTTGGCAAGTAAATTGATGTATGAAAAATAGAGATAGGAAACCAAATGATATTGGAGAATTGTTAAAAATGACCTTGTAAATTTCAGAGATGACTTAAAATTTGTAAGAATATGATAAAAAAATTGTGGAGAATATTGTTACGAAAAGATGGGATTTAATGGAACTAGTTCAAATAGAACTAGTTAGTAAGGGAAATTAGCTAATGTCTTAAGAAGTGGACAAGTGGACAAGTTTTTAAGTTAAATTTCCTTAACCTTGAAAAATAAGTTACTGTTCTTGTCTTCATCTCTCTCTCGTAGTTTTCTTCTCCGAAGTTGTTTCTTTCCGTGACACAGAGCTCTTCACCAAAACTCCCCCTAAGTTAAACCTTGTTTTCTTATCTGTTCACTTTTACTCCCCAACTTTGGTTTCCCTCTCTTTTTATTAAGAAATACCAAAGCTTGTCCGCCCCTAAAGTGGTAGTGCTAGTCAACCTCTAAAGTGGTATTACGTGAGTTTCATAAAGTTTAGGGCTCCTTGAGCTTTTGCAAATTTTGGAGAAATATCAAGTAATTATTGCTTAAACCCTTTAGAGTTTTTGGTTTACAAAACCAAAATGGTGATTTATGTGTCATTGCATGATCATGAAGAAAAATGGGTGTTTTCATGAACACTGAGGGTATATGATATGAAAATTTTTGATGTGTGATTTTCGAATAATTAATGATCTAGATGTCTTAAGATAGTGTAGAAAAGATCTATAAATTGAATGATCATAGGAAACATGTAAGATTAAATAAAGAAATTTGGAGAGAAGAGTAAGTAAATGCTCTGTTTATGGTTGTGTATTCACTGTATACGTGAGTTTAGAGTGTTTTCAAAGATGATTAGAAGAAGGAATTTAGAGTTGAAGAATAGTTGTAAAACGATGGTTTGAGATGGGTATGAGTGTATAAATAAAAGTTGGAAAGAAAATAGAGAATATGGACAATAGTTGAAAATTTGAAAATCTAGAAAATGTTAGCAGAAAAATTTCCACTGATATGCTTTTGTGTTTTAGCCATAACTTCTTCTAGAGTTGTTCAATTGAGGTGATTCTTAATCTGAATTAAACTAGAGATATATGGATATATTTTTCATAAAGAAACAAAATTTTAATTCTGTTTTTAAGAGTCTAAAAAATTGACATGAAATCTGAGAATTTCTAGGAATGAATAGTAAGAGAGTTAAAATTTTTACCTGAAACTTACATGAATTTTCTATACTTTTATAGAGAGATTTTGACAAAGTTGTCTTCATAAAAGTTATAGCTTGTCCTCTTAGCTCTCTCACAATATAAAGTATGTAATTTTTGGACATTTGAGTTAGGATATATGACCTTTATAATTTTGTAATGCTGCATAGGAGGGACATTCAGGACAGCTACTTCATTTTGAAATTTTGTAGAGGCAAAAATTGTTTTAAACGTCTTCATGGAAATTATAGATCTAGAAGTCTTCTTTGAAACAGTCCAAGAATGACATTAATCTGATAATTGTAGTGAAAGCTATTCCCTTTTTACCATTTCAGGTTGGAAGAATAAATGGATGAAGGGAGAAGTCGCGATCGCAACAACGCGGCCACGTGCGCGCACATGACCCGCAGGTTCCTCTTCCCCAGCCAAGCTGAACATATTTCACTATTTTGGCCATAACTTTGTCAAACGACCTCCAAATGATATGATTTTTCAAGAATTGGATTCATAACACCTTCCTCTATCTCTTCATAAAAACTTATATCTTTTGGTTTTGAATCAAAAGAGATTGTTCGAATCAAAGTAAAGGTATCAGTTGGAAGAGCATGAAGTGGATATTTTACTAAACATGTTCCAATATTTTGATTATATCTTGATCTGGAGGATTCCAAATAAGATGAATTTTAATTTGGAGTAATCTAGAAATATATACCTACAAATGTCATCAACAAGTAGAATTTTGATTCTTTCTCTAAGATATTGAATTTCTAGATGGAAGTTTTACATAGTACACTGTTTTTGAATGTGAACAACCTGATAATGTTGGAGGTATATCTTCCAAATTACTGAACCAAACTGAGTGATTTTGGTGTCAATGGAAAGATAAGACACAGAGGAACACTTTTTGAAAAGAGAGTATGACCAATTACATCATTTTTGCTTTCTAATTGAATGTGAACAGTAGGCCCAAAAGTGTGACTTGGAAAAATCTGAAGTGAGTCAATCAGAAAGGAATAGAGATTTTAATGGTTTTAATGAGACATAAACCTAAGTATAAATTATACTTAGATGAGTTTTGATTTGAGATTGATTTTGTGATGAAATTGATGGATAAATAACGGAGATTATTATGAACATGCATTGTACATAATTCATTTCATCCATGTGCATAATTGAAAAATTATAATTGTGCATATTATGATATATGTGTATGTTGTTTGATATAGAGGAACAACTAGAACGTCAACCTCCAGAAGTTGTCGAAATTTCCAAGCATTAGTTTCGGGAGCAACTAGTGAGTAACCTAGACGGTTTCTCTCAATTATTATTTGCTTAAATTATTCTTTGAATGATAAATGAATGTGTTTGATTGTTGATTCCAGACAGAAGGTCCGATGATTGTGAATGTGGAATGTTTATTGAAGTGCTGC
>JAOQML010007942.1:0-12475 GCA_027568935.1 Erythroxylum urbanii | reverse complement strand
GGGTTTCTCTATAAATAGAGAACTTATGTCTCATTAGAGATGATACGAAAACCCTAGCCACCTAGCCCTAGCTGTTCGTTCTTCTTCCGAGAGAAAAATTGTGCAGCGTTCAAAAGTGTTTTGGAACGTGCTAGCACACATTAGCCGCTGCTGGGATCGTTCATCCTCATGTGGATACTAGTAGAGGACATTCGCGCACTACAGTGTCTACAAATCAGAAAAACAAATACCAATTCACGTCAAGAGGTAATTTCGTACGTGTTGTGATTTTCGGCTATACTTCTTGTTGTGTAGTATGGTCCATTCCGCTGTGTATTGTAAATACTCAGGCCATAGGCGATCCAACACCTTATCCTCAAGAAAATCAACTTAAATCACTTTTTAACTTAAACAAGAAGCAATTTGAGTGAAAATTAAACAAATCAATTAGAGAAATCAAAACTATCAATCATCTGTTTAATTGCCTTATTCATCAACTAGTAAGGCATTTAAACACTCATACTAAACCATAAATTAATTTAATCCAATATAATAATCCTTTGAACATCAAATTGATCAATCATAATTTCATTTACAAAGTATATATATCTTATGAACTTTAACTTATATGTTACTTAAATAAATATGCATAAGATAATGAATGCCATTCATTAATTATATCATAAAAACTACAACCAATTAATTGGTTGTAGGCATAAACTGACAATCTCTCACTTACTCTAACTGAATCAGTTAAATATCTTATACCATATCACCATATGGCAATCGTGCAATTAATGGAATATTGGTTTAGTGACAGAATTTTATAAGATTCTCTTTAGTAAATAATTGTTTAAATCTTACAATTTTCATCTTAATTATTATCATAATTAAAAGAAACTACCTAAATACATACTTAGATCTTTAATAAGACCTTAGCTCCTTTTGGATGCTTAATGGAACTAATATTCTATAGTATGTTAATATTTCAATAACGTAAGGAACTATATCAACTTTATTAAAGAATTTCTTTGTCCAAATAATAATTTTCCAACCCAAAATAATATTGTTGTATATAAATTATACCTTAATTAGTACTTACATAGAATAGTATATATCTTTAATATTAATAAGTAGTAGATGTCTTAAATGTTAAATACCTTTTGCATATAATTCATGTTATTAAAGTACAATAACCTTTTCACATCTAATACAAAGTTACTTTTGGACTATCATATCTTCAATTGAAACTATGATTTGTTGTTTCTTATAAACAATATGTCTTTACATACTCCCATTGAAGAAGATAAATATACTCTCACTAACCTTCTTTAAGGTATGATAAATCCACAATCATCTCCAAAACAAACTTGTTGAATTCTTCATGAATGTGAATCTTTTAATATCTAGTATGTAACATACCATACCCATAGTGCATATGCCTGAACATATCAATGGATAGTCTAGAATATCCTTTACGAAAATGGTATGATGGAACAATCACATAATATAGTCTAAGGCATCAATATAACTTAAACATTCCAAATACTTATTTCCTTTACAATCATAATAAGTCATATATGTCATTAACATTCCAAATTTAAGTAGATCATACATAACAATTTTGAACTCAATCCTAGTACATCATACAATACAAAAATTACACACTAAAGACAATGTGCATCATAACATGGAATGTTAATATAAAAGACATCCATCTAGACTTCACAGGTATCAATTGACCAGACCTTTGAGCCATTCTTGACCCCGAAATAACAGTAATATAATTCTATTAGATTACTTTAGAAGCTAGATCTCCCTTGAACCTGAAAATCAATTTTGTAATTTTGATGAGTTTGTGAACTAAGTAGGTGAACCATCATTGATGTGCTTACTCAAGTTAGAACACCAAAATAAATTTCGTAACCCAATTCAGCAAGTATATTACAAATCTAGTAATAAATACCACATCACATTTTGTCGTATTTCAACAAATACTGTATACCAACATTGCATATCATAATTTTAGAACAATTCAACAATTTCTTCACAATCATTCATATGATACATGTAAAATTGTATATGCAAATGCACATGATTTCTTTCTTGTTTTGCTTTGTTATGACCAAGCACCTATCAAATCAATTTACTGTCTCGTTTCCATTGTGGATACCAGGCTCATTTCATATACTATCCTGAATCTGATGTAGATACTAGGCTCATTGTTATCTAAGCTTGTGGCTCTTTATACACAATCCTGAGCTTTAAGCTCTTTTCCACACATTGGCGACTTCGGTCACAACTTCTTTATCTAATCACTCATTTTAATATAATGAGATGCATCAATTGATATATCATACTTTTAGAACTTTTCATTCAATGTGCTCATGTCATATATCAAATCCTTCGGATCTAAGTCTGGCATTCATCATTCAGTTGTTCGCACATTCCACAATACATATACAATTCAAACAAAAGCACATATAATTGAATTTATACATCTAGGTTAACGTACAGTATGCTCTAGAAAAGTTATTGCCTTAATGATTCGGCAATGTCTGGATGTTGTTGATCAACTTGTGGGTCTAAAGTCATGCAATACACACATAATTTACACATTACTAAGTTGTTCAATCATATGAATATACAATCATGCATATGTATATGTGTTATGTTTAATGCATGCTCAATTAACCTTTCTAAGTCTGTATTCTTATTCACAAGTCTTGACCATTCAATTATTATAGCTTGTATATTACCAATTTGCATTCAGGTTTATACCTTAAGTAAGTTTGATTACTCTAAATTCATCAATAATATATTTATCAACCTTTTCTAGTAATATACATTCACACAATTTCCCAATTCTCTTTCATTCATACCTAATACACATTATTCATATCCTTTGGATCATACTTGCATTCATAAGAACACCTTTATTCCTTTAACAACTAATAATTTCTAGATTTAAATATATTGATATTAAGACAATTCATTCCTTAAGAAATGACATCAATTAAATTCCTAAACTTATTAGATCCTTAACTAATTAATCAAGCAATAATCTAGGTTCATTTTAAGTTTTAATCAAGTCCAAATACACTAATGTAGAGTGAATTGTCCTCATTTGGTTCAATAAATTCACAAAACCAAAATTATCATTTCAAAGTTTAGGCCACAATTGTGGGAGACCTTCCCACGATCGTGGGCTGAGTGCCCAGATCGTGCATTATCCAATTTCCCTCATTTCTCCACAAATTTTGGCTACTTAGGATCATTATTAACACTTCAAATTTTCCAGAATTCATACTCTCAAAAAACTACTTCAATTTATGTTAATATAGCTTCCATCTTAGTTACATTAAAGCTCTCTAAATTGTATTCATTTATGTCACTCACAATCATTCTTATGCATACACTAACATACCTATTGTTTTCTATATTCAAAAGAAAACTCTTTCATATCAAACTCACAAGACCTTAATAATAGTCCATTAATTATACCTCAAATTTTCATCAATTTCATCTCAATTTTTAGCTCAAAATTATTCATTTAATAGCTTATAAATTATTGTTTTTCATAGATGTTAACAGAATAGATACTACCATTCATGCATCATTTTCCTAGCACACATTTAACACCAATACTTCAATCAATCAATTCCCAATTCAGTCATCATCAATTTTATTATTTTATATCACAAGAGATCAATATTTTACCTTCTTGATTAGCTCAAATACCTCCTCAATTATTAAGCTAACCCAGCCTTCTATGCTTGCAAAAACAATTCCAAAAACAAGATGAGAGTAGAATGATTTCAGCAAAGGAAAAGAGAAGATAATAGGTTATAGCTATCTTTATACCGGATCTTGTATAGATCTTAGAGCGACGATGAACATAATTAAAGAAAAATTTCAAAGCTGTGAGGGTTATGTGTGTGATTCAGTAGTGAGAGGGAGAAGAAGAAGAAAGCATGTAGAAGAAACAACTAGAGAGAAATAGGACTCTGCATTTGCTTAAACCATTTGGTGCAAGGTGTCCTTGTTTTAGAAGGACACATGTCATACAAATGGAGTAAGCTACACGTCTTCTTATGTGGCCACCAAATGTCATCAATATCTTGGGCCATTTGTCACTCAATCACTATTGCCATTTGTCACTTAATTTTTTATGCCAAAAGTCACTAATTTTATAGGTTTAGTTATCTTAATTTTCCATGTGTCAACTTGTCTCACCACTTGAAATTTTTCCTAGAATAAATGTACATTTTAATTCATCAATTTTCCAATTATAAAAATTAACTCTAAATTTCTAATTATAATCCATCAAACCAAAATTCAAGACATAAGCAATATATAATTAAATAATCATCATTTTAAACCTTTCATACCCTAGAACATGTCAATTGAGTGCATACACTATCTTTGCAATATTTTCTAAATCAACATTCATGTGTGTATATGCTCATATTATGCATCTCATAAATTCTAAAATGATATGATTCAAAAGTATAACATTCTAACCCTTAGTAAGTTTTGGAAACTGGCTATTACAATTCTCCCCCTTTTAAGGAATTTCATCCTCGAAATTCTTACCTAATTGACCAAATAGATGGGGTATATTTCCTTATGTATTCCTCAATCTCCCATGTAGTTTCTTCTCTTGAATGATTCCTCCAAAGTACTTTAACCAAAGGAATTACATGATTTCTCAACTGTTTCGTCTAATATCTAACTAATTTGGTCAGTTTCTTAACATAACTCAAATTCATTGCAAACTCAACCTTCTGTGCTGGTAATATAAGTGTTGGATCTGATCAATATCTCCTAAGCATACTAACATGAAATAAATTGTGAATTTGAAACATTTCTGGTGCTAATGCTAATTTGTAAGCTAATGGTCCTACTCTCTCAGTAATCTCATAAGGGCCAATGTATTTAGGGCTCAACATTCCCCTTTTACCAAACCTTAGCACTCCTTACTAAGGGAACACTCTCAAAAACACCTTATCTCCCACTTGATACTCCATATACCTCTAGTGCTGCTTTACATAAATCTTTTGCCTGTTTTAAGCTACCTTAATCCTACTATGGATCAATTTTACCTTATTAACAGTATCTTGAATCAACTTTGGGCCTTCAACAATCCTGAGGCCCTCTTCATCCCAATACAAAGGCAATCGATACTTTTTTCCATATAATGCCTCATATGGAGCCATACCGTTGATAATTTCTATTATTTTCTATCACAAGAGATCAATATTTTACCTTCTTAATCAGCTCAAATACCTCCTCAATTATGAAGCTAACCTAGCCTTCCATGTATGCAAACACAATTCCAAGAACAGGATGGGAGTAGAATGATTTCAATAAGGGCAAAGAGATGATAACAGATTATAGCTATCTTTATGCTAGATCTTATATGGATTTTGGAGTGACGATGAACAGAATCAATGCAAAATTGCAAAGCTATAGGGGTTATGTATGTGTTTCGTTAGTGAGAGGGAGAAGAAGAAGAAAGCATGCAGAAGAAACAATTAGAGAGAAACATGACTCTACATTTGCTTAAGCCATTTGGTGTAAGGTGTCTTTGTTTTAGAAGGACACCTGTCATACAATTGGAGTAAGCTACACATCTTCTTATGTGGCTGCCAAATGTCACCAATATCTTAGGCCATTTGTCACTCAATCACTATTTCCATTTGTCACTTAATTTTCTACGCTAAAAGTCACTCATTTTATAGGCTTGGTCATCCTAATTTTCCATATGTCAACTTATCTCACCATTTGACATTTTTCCTAGACTAAATGTACATTTTAATTCATCAATTTTCCAATTGTAACAATTATCTCCAAATTACTAACTATAATCCATCAAACAAAAATTCAAGATATAAGTAATACACAATCAAATCATCATCATCATTTTAAACTTTTCATACCCAGAAACATGTCAATTGAGTGCATATACTATCTTTTTAATGTTTTCTAAGTCAACATTCATGTATGTATATGCTCATGTTATGCATGTGAATGAAATGCACTTATAAATTCTAAAATGATATGACTCAAAATTCTAACATTCTAAACCTCAGTAAGTTTTGAAAACCGGCTATTACAATTCTCCCCCTTTAAAGAATTTTGTCCTCAAAATTCTTACCTGATCGACCAAATTGATGGAGGGTACTATTTCCTAATGTATTCTTCAGTCTCCCATGTAGCTTCTTCTCTTGAATGATTCCTCTAAAGGACTTTAACTAAAGGAATTACACGATTGCTCAACTATTTTGTCTGGTATCCATCTATTTTAACCAGTTCCTCAAAATAACTCAAATTTGTTACAATCTCAACCTCCTGTGCTGGTAATACATGTGTTGGATCTGATTAATATCTCCTGAGCATACTAACATGAAACATATTGTGAATATGAGATATTTCTAGTAGTAATGCTAATTTGTAAGCTAATGGTCCTACTCTCTCAGTAATCTTTTAAGGATCAATGTATCTAAGGCTCAACTTTTCCTTTTTACCAAACCTTAGCACTCCTTGCCAAGGCGACACTCTTAAAAGCACCTTATCTCCCACTTGATACTCCATATCCATCTAGTGCTGATTTTCATAACTCTTTTGCGTGTCTTAAGCTGCCTTAATGCTACTACGGATCAATTTTAACTTATTAATGGTATCTTAAATCAACTCTAGGCTTTCAACAAATATTAGGCCCTCTTTATCCCAATACAAAGGCGATCGACACTTTTTTCCATATAATGCCTCAAATAGAGGTGTACCAATACTACCGTGATAATGATTATTGTATGCAAATTCAATGAGAGCTACATATTCATCCCATGCTCCTTGAAACTCTACAACAAAAGCTCTGAGCATATCCTCAACAGTCTTAATAGTCCTTTCACTCTGTCCATCTGTCTGAAGATGAAATGTTGTACTAAAGTTCAACTTTGTTCCCAATGTTGACTATAAACTACCCCAAAATCTATATGTAAATCTGGGACTCCATATAACCTCACTATCTCACTTACATACTTCTGAGCTAACTGATATAGTGTTTTACTTTTTTCTCATAGGTAAGAAATGAGCTAATTTTGTTAATCTATCAATAATGACTCATATAGCATCATGTTGTCTTGGAGTTCTCAGTAAACCTATGATAAAATCCATTGTAATTCTCTCCCGTTTCCACTTTGGAATAGGTAATGACTGTAATTTCCTAACTAGAGCCTGATGACTATAATCAAATCATCATCATTTTAAACCTTTCATACCCCAAAACATGTCAATTGAGTGCATATACTATCTTTGCAGTGTTTTTCTAAATCAACATTCATGTGTGTATATGCTCATGTTATGCATGTGAATAAAATGTACCTCATAAATTCTAAAGTGGTATGATTCAAAAGTCTAACATTCTAACCCTCAGTAAGTTTTGGAAATTGGCTATTACATAGTAACCTTTTAACTATATATGAAATATAGTAATAAATACATTAACTAAATTTGGATAAGTATGCATTAAAATAAACATTTTATTCATAGTTTGTAACATGACACCCAACCTTTCAGATATATCATAACTTTCTATTATCCAATTTTATCATAGACGTAATAGATAATGTATACTTTAATTAAGCATTACTATAAACATCATTAAATCTTGGCTCTTTTAAAGTCTTACAATTCCATATCTAATATGTAAATCTTATTAACTGATTTAATTGGAAGTATTGAAAGCATATTATTGTACTAGTTATAGTTATAAAAAATAAATATTACATTATAAAATACTTCATATTATATTTTCCTCCTTATACAAATCAACACTATTATGGAATTTAATTTTGAAACTATTTACTAGAGAATCTTATTCCTCGCAAATAACTAAGAAAACTTAAATCTCACTATATTGATCTCATCAAATTGTTTTGGAATTCACAATACTTAATTTCTATTCAAATTTAAATAATTTAAACTTTTAAAAATGTAAATCGCTATTTTATTTAATATATGTGACTCTTTATCATTAGAAAATATAATGAAATACAAGTATTCATCCTTTTATAAATTGTTATTATATCTTATGTATAAGATTTAATAATTTACTTATACAATCATCCTTTAACAAAAAATTGTTTTTTTTATTTCTCAACCTAATAAGTTATATATGTGTGTGTGTGTGTGTGTGTGTGTGTGTGTGTGTACATATAACTTTAGGATTCTCATTATGTTGATTTAACCAACATGAAATATGATACGTATTGAACATACTAGAAAATAAAAGCTAACTTTGTATAACTAAATTTGTAATTGTAGTAAGCAAGGATCGTATCCACAAAGAGTGTATGTCTAGGTTTTGTGTATATATATATATCCTTTCATATAACTTTAGGATTCTCAATATGTTGATTTAACTAAAATGTCATATGATATGCATTGAAAATACTAGAAAATAAAAGCTAATTCTGTACAACTAAATTTGTAGTTATGGTGAGCAAGGATCGTATCCATAAAGAGTGTATGTTTAGATTTTGTAATGAATAAATCAGTGTTTAAGATCTGCAGACAGGGAGCAAGTGTGCTAGTTTGGTTGAATTTAATTAAGAAAATAAAGTAAATTTCAACTATTGAAGGTAAATCAAATCAAATCAAATAGTACAAAAAAGATAAAATTAATCAGTAGGTTACGAATTTGGTTCGTGAATTCAATATCGACCTTCACACAAATGTACATAATTAATTGTTATGTTGATATTATTCCTTTCTTTTTAAAACTATTAACCAAAGATTTATAACAAGCTTTGTTAACCCTATTCTTTAGTTAGACTAGTTATTAGACAATCTATAATAAGCTCTGTAGATCTAGTGTGATAACAATATTACATAATCGGAAAACTGGTTAATCTAGGCAATAATCATATAAGCTCGAGTCATTTAACCTATATTGTGTTATCCCTAATGATGATCAATTATTAGTTTACCACAAGTGAATCATATGTACATCGATTACGTATTGCAATCTACATTCTGGAAGTGGGTTCATACATAAGTAATCTATTTGATGTATTTAAATCATTCATATATAAATCCTAAAACATTAATCATAGAATAACACAATCAATTCCAAAAGAGAATGAGAACAATAGTATTAAATTAAGAAATGCCCAAACATGTTCATTAGCCTCGATATCCCTTTTGAACCGAAAGGATGAAGTTTAGCTCCCTATGGCTCTCCAAAGGGTAAGGAATCTTCCCCCTTTCATGTCTTTAATCTCTTCATACTTCTTTTGGCCTCTTAAATGCCCTTTTATAGTAAAAAAATTATGGTTTCATTATAAGACACGGTCATCTATATGTCATATAGGTGACCATGTGTTTAAAAATTACAAGAATCATGAACTTACACATTCATAGTGAGCTACGCGACCTGTTGTATCAGTCCACACATGGTTGTATAGGATTCAAGAGTGGTTGAAATGTTGTCTTCAATCTCCCATACTCTTCTAATGAGTTACATGGTTACATATACAACTGTGTAGGTTGTAATAACTTCATTTTTTCCATTCTTTGTCTCATCCTCACCCTAATCATCTCCTTCTTATTCCACATAAGAAAATAGGATTGAACATTAATAAGAAGACTCTAAGGATATATTTTTAGCTCAATTTGGTTCTTGTTCCTTTAACTTGTACCTAAAATAAAATATGAACTAAACTAAGTATTTTAAGCACGTCACAATATTAATCACTAAGTATTAGGGAGTAAATATATAGTCAATCACCCATACTTAGCTTTTGACCATCCTTGAGAAAAGTAAAAATCAAAATCAAAATCCAAAGCACTTCCTCCTTTTTTATATTTCCTAAGAATAAATAGTCATAATAAAAGAGGAATAACTTTCGAAATCATGGAAAGAATTAAACATTCAATTTTCTTACTCATGATCAATCAACAACCATTCCTTTTAAATAATAAGTAATAGCAAGACTTTAACAAGTTGTGTTTAAAAATAAAATAAAGATATAAGTATACTTAAACACCTTTCATGGTCAAGACATTCCATGACTTTGCATATCATATCAATTCTTTACCCTTAAAGATTCACCAACATAATCATGAATCAAAGGAATTTTTAAGGTTGTAATAAGGAAAAAGTTTAAAGTGAGAAGTATTTGGATCATGTAGTTCAAAAGATGTCAAAACTAGTGAACTAAGAAAAAAACACTCAATGGAGTACCAAGTGAAAAACTTAACATCCAATCAAAACTAAATACTGTTAGCTATGATGAAAGTAAAAGCTCTAATTTCCAGCCTAGATTCAATCCTTCACACCATAAAACATGAAGTACAAAGAATTAGGAGGAATCACATATGAAAAATGATGAACAATAAACTATAACCATAAGAAGTGAACCTTCACAATAACTTCTCCCTTATTTGTATCATAATCAATTAACCCATTTAATATAACTTTAGGAGGAAAGACTAACATGAATTACATTACAAAATAAATGATTTTCTCATCGATAACTTCTTTTCTTTCATTCTCTTCTTTTTTATGTTTTATTTTTTAATAAAGACAAAAGTTGAATGAAACTACATCAACAATGGAATTGGTTAATAAGAGATAAAAATCATATTCCATTAACTATAACCAACTTGAATATACGTGCATCCCCAAACTTATTCTCTTATGTATCCACAAACATCAATAATAAAAAATGATCCACTACTTAAAGGCTTAGATAAGACATTTTGTTAGGTAAAGGGCTCGTGATGTGGTTAACAAAAAAGAAAAAGGCTAAGAAAGCTCAAAAAGGCTTAAAAAAAGGAAAAATCATATCATTAGGTAGGTTATTTGGATAATGTAGCTTGTAAAAACAAAGAATGCCTATATCATTTCCATGTAAATACATTTGATAAAAATTTGGTCTTAAATAAGAAGCTAAGGCATAGTTAGGATGTACATGTCATGAAGGTCGCACATGAACAATAGACAATGAGACTGATATAGATGTGTCAATTAAAAAGGCTTAAAATCTAACTGGCTCATATTTAGCCACTAATCATTACTCTTCTAAAGAAAAAGTACAATGATCAATCATAAGAGAGATGTATAGTAAGCCTTATCTCTGAGTTTGTTAAGAAGCTCATAAAGATATTTATGAATAATCCATTTCTTACATTTAACATTATATTAGGGACAATATAAGTTTTAAGCATGGGGATGGGGGTGGGGAATTGATTTATTATATATTTTTGAAGTCGTTTATTATGTGTTTTTAAGTTCTTTTTGCATGTTAAAAAAACACTATTTTTCCTCTTACTTCTATAATTATATAGCTATAATTAGAGATTATAATTAACTAGAAAAATTTATAAACTTGATTGACTTTTTCTAAGTTTGTCAATTACGAATTAACCAAAAGTGCATGACATAGTTGTAGCTAGTATCGGTAAGTACGAATCGATCCCATAAAGAAGATGAATATTAGTAGTTACCATTATCCTATTATCTAGTTTACAAAATTGATTTTGATTTTTAATTAAAGAAAATTGAACTTAAGAAAATAAAATAAAACAAGCAAGATTGAACAGAAAATTAAGAGATCACTTAGGAAATGACCGCTATTGAGAATTAGTTCCTATGTTTTGAATCCTCCTAAACACCCTTAATTGATTGATATTTTATTATGCAATTGTCTTGTCGATTTATTAGACCGTATAAATTCCTATGGTATACTAGTATCTTACTCTTAAGTCTAATAATAACTAATCCTAAGGTTATCAACCTAATTACTCAGGTTAAAGTTTATACAATTGCTTTATCGATTTGTGAATGTTGTTATTAGGTTTGACCTTAATCTAGAAGATTTATGTCATCATATCTCTAAGGTTGCAATCAACTCTTTCCAATCTCTATGTTATGAAATCATATTATGCACTAATATTCTAGATCTATTAGAATATATATTAAACATATAATTGAATCATAATATGTTAGGACCTGCTCCCGGATCCTAACTTCCATGCAGAATAACAAACACATGAGCTTACTTCCAACACCTCGACCATTATCGACTTATCTTCTTACTTTGAAAACCCTAATGGTCTCATACTAATAACACACATTCATCACCCATATTGCCTTCAAAAACTCCCCTTTTTAGTTCAGTTCCGCTTTTCAACTATCCATTTATCCATTTCAACCTGACAGCGTTAGTGAGTCCCCACTTTACATATATACATGCTTTGGGGCTGTTAGCATAACTTTTGCTACAGACATCCAATTTAGGGTTTCTTTGGATAGTTCGATAGAGGACTTCAAGAACTACAACTTTCAAGAAGACCTCAAAGTCTAATTGTAACTTCTGGGTGGTCAAAAAGAGGACAGAAGATAACCATGAACAATAACCCAAACGATAGCGTGAACAGTAACACAGACGATGTCTGTGAACAGTACCATAGAGGAAGTCTGTGAACA
>JAOQML010007922.1:0-12475 GCA_027568935.1 Erythroxylum urbanii | reverse complement strand
CCCACCCACACCCACACACACTATGCGTAGCAACCCACTTCCACCAAGCACGTTTCCATACATCCTGAGGACATTTAGACACACACCCTATGAAAGTGGTGTGCTGGAGCAGTCAAACTGAACTTATTGCAAAAATTTTTTTAACCATCACAAACATTTTTTGAAAAACCAATAATCATTAATGACCCGTTTTGTTTATAACAATTTCAATCACAATTGTTACAAATAATATACACATCATAGAATTTCAATATCATTTAGGCCCTTTTCAAAATTGAAACATTTTCATTCATAAATTCATTACTCATCAGAATTATTCACATACAACTGTACAATATTTGCAGAATACATTCTTTAAAACAAAAATAACAAAAAAATATATACAGACGCAACTAATCCCGACCTCTATCTCTTACTCAAAAGCAATGGGTTGACTCCAGTTGATTTAACTGGGTGTCTCTTCTGAGCCTGAAAAATATGTCGCAAATTGGGGTGAGCATTACGAACTCATTTACCAAAATATATTCCACTACCCTAAACGGTCTCTTGATGGATTGATCTGTAAGTTATATATGCATGAATGTTGGCTTAACATCTTCTAACCTAAATTTCCTAAAAATAGTCAAAGATATCAGGTTAATACTTACGTCAAAATCACATAAGCATTTAGAAAATTCAAAATCACCAACAACACATAGAATAGTAAAACTCCTTAGATTTTGTAGTTTTGAAGCCATTATGCTTGTAATGATCAAACTATAGTTCTCTGTCAAGGTCATGGTCTGATTGTCCTCCTAAGTGCATTTGTGTGTCAATATGTCCTTGTGAAACTTCACATACTTGGGCATACACTCCACTGCCTCCACAAAAGACAAATTAATCTGAAGCTTCTTCAACTTCTCCAAAATTTGGAGAATTGAGTGTCTACTTGATATTGTCTCACCCTCTGCTGATTTTGAATCTTAGGCTTGTAGGGTGGTGGTGGCACGTATGACTTCTTTTCTTTTTTCTCTTCTACCTTCTCTTCATCTATGTCTGTGCCTTTAACTTTCTCCTTTTTTTTGCTATCCTTTTGCACAAGTTGCTCCTCCAAGTACTTGCCACTCTTAAGTGTTTAAAGTATCTATTGAGTCAGAAGAAGTTGAACATGAGATAAAGAAGATGGATTGAGTTATTAAAGGATTATGACTGCATGATTAATACCACCCTGGGAAAGCTAATATGGTGGCTGATGCTTTGAGCAGGAAGTCTAATAACAGTGCCTCGCAGATTTAGTTATTGAGGTTACCAAACTTGATTCATTTGAGAGCCCTAAATGTGGAATTGAATCTAGAGCATAATGAAGCACTGATAGCCACACTAAAGTTAAGACCGATGCTACATAATAGAATCAGAAAAGTCCAGAGGAAAGATCCTAATATGGTGAAGCTTATAGAGAAAGTGAAGATGAGTCCAAATTTTAAGTTTGATTTGAGGGATGAGACATTTTGGTTAAAATAGAGGTTGTGTGTGCCTAATGTGGATGATCTGAGGAAAGAAATTCTAGAGGAAGCTTGTATGGCCACCTACGTTATGCATCTTGGTACTACCAAGATGTATAACACGCTGAAGCAACAATTTTGGTGGCCTGAAATAAAGAAACAATGGTGGAGTATATTTCTAAGTGTATGACAAGCCAGTAAGTTAAGGCTAAACATCAGGCTCCAGTAAGGAAGCTACACTTGTTGCCTATTTCGGAGCAGAAATGGGAACAAATTACTATGGACTTTATTATGGGATTACCTAAGACTTCGAGGCAGAATGATTCTATATGGGTTATAGTGGACCGATTGACTAAGTCCACTCATTTCTTAGCAGTGAGAGAATAACTCACTAGATCAGCTGGCCCAAAGATATGTGAATGAGGTGGTTAGACTGCATGGGGTTCTAATATCCATTGTATCAAATAGGGATCCCAGATTCACTTCGAGATTCTTGAAGAGTTTGCAGTCAGCTATGGGCACACAAAGTTAAACTTCAGTATGGCATTTCATCCTCAAACAGATGGACAGAGTGAGAGGACAATCAAGACTATTGAGGATATAGTTAGAACTTGTGTATTGGAGTTTCCAGGAGCTTAGGATCAGTATATAGCACTGATAGAATTTACTTACAATAACCATTATCACAGTAGTATCGGAATGGCACCATACAAGGCATTGTATGGAAGAAAGTGTCGATTTCCTCTATATTGGGATGAAGAGGGTTTAAGAATGGTTGAAGGCCCATAATTGATTCAAGATACCATGGACAAGGTGAAATTGATATGAAGCCAAATTGAAGCGGCTCAAGATAGATAGAAGAGTTATGTGGATCATCATCGACGGGATATGGAATACAGTATAGGAGATATAGTGTTTCTGAGAGTGTCATCATGGAGATGAGTCTTGAGATTCGGTAAAAAGGGCAAGTTAAGCCTTAGGTATATTGGTCCATATGAGATTATTGAGAGGATAGGACCTTTGGCATACAAGTTAGCTTTGTTGAATGAGATGCCACAATTGCATCATATATTTCATGGGAGTATGCTCCGAAGAAACCGATCGAATCCGACACATGTGATACTAACTCAAGAGATTGAGGTTGCTAGTAACTTAAGCTATGTTGAGGAGCCGATCAAGATAGTGGGATCTCAGATCAAGCAGTTGAGGAACCGGGTCATTCCATTGCTGAAAGTCCATTGGAGGAATCACTCAACTAAGGAAGCAACTTGGGAAAAGGAGAAGCATATGAGGAGGCAATATCCCTACCTGTTCAAACAATCAGGTAAGAATTTTAAGGACAAAATTTCTTTTAAGGAGGAGAGAGTTGTAATATCCCATTACCCATGTTAAGGTTAGAATAGTAAATATGAGAGATTATTGAGAGATTAGAAAATGCATTTCATGTTCATGCATAATATGACATGCACATACACGTGAAAATAGGTATTTTTGCACTTAAAAATGATTATACATGTATTTATTGACATTCCGGGTAAAATTGATTTATATATGTGGAATTTGATTTTATTGAGAATTGTGATTTATTTGTATTGAAAATTGTTTTGGAGAGTGTATTTATTGATTTAGAATTTTGGGGGAATTTTAGGAAAATTTTTTTCGAAATTATTGGACATTATTGAATTAGGAAAAATTCCAAGTAGCAAGACAATTGATAATTAGCACTAGAAATTAATGTCAAATGATAGTGGAAATTTTTATATACTACTTTGGGATTTAGTGACTTATGTTATTGGAAGTTGGAGGCATTTGGAGTAAAGTTGAAGATGACTAGACTAGTTTCATTAGAAAAATTAGTTAAAGCCTTAGAAGTTAGATAAGTGACAAGTGTCACTTTCTTAGTTTAAGTTATATTGTATGATTATGTTAGCAAGACCAAGTCACATTTCTTTTAAAGTTGAAAGACTAAGTTATTGTTGTTTCCTGACTTAGTTCTCTTTTTCGTAGCTTCTTCTTTAATGATTTTTCTTGACTATCTGAACCTTTACCAAAGAAAAACCTTGTTTCCATCTATCCTTTTTGCTACTCCCAACTTTGTTATCTATTTCTTTTGCATTAAGAACAACCTAACCTAAACCACCTTCAAGATGATGTTCATGGTTGCATGAGAGTTAGGGCTTCTTAGAGTTTTTGAAGATTTTGGAGTTTTATCAAGTTAGTATCCTGTAAATCCTTATAAGTTGTTGGTATATGAGATAAATTTGGTGATTTTGTCATCATTGAATGATCATGTGAAAATGGGGATTTTTCATATATACTATGGATATAGGATGAGTTTATTGATATTTTTGATTGTGTGTTTTGATGATCAATATTTTAAAAGGTAGTATGGAAATGATTTTTGGGGTTGAAAGATCAATGAAAATGTGTATGAAATTGATAATGAATGGTATATGCACATGTTCTGTTTTTGATTAATGGTCAAATATAGATCATGAATTTTTTATGAATGATATTAAGTTGAAATGGAGTTGAGAATGAAGAGTAAATGAAGTAGAAAAGGTGATCTTCATACAAGTGGTATTAGGTGTAAAATCTAGAAAAATTGGAAGATGAGTGCTGGAAAATGTAGTAGTAACATGTCCACTGATTATGCTTCTGTATTTTAGCCATAACTTGTTTTGTAATTATCCAAATGAGATTATTCTTTATTTGGATTAAACTAAAGACTTACG
The DNA here is from genome assembly GCA_027568935.1 of Erythroxylum urbanii. NCBI lineage: Eukaryota > Viridiplantae > Streptophyta > Magnoliopsida > Malpighiales > Erythroxylaceae > Erythroxylum > Erythroxylum urbanii. Next base: position 8,259 of record JAOQML010007922.1, on the reverse strand, counting down.
ACTACATTTTTCATGAAGGCATGGAATTAAAATTCTATCTTTAAGAGTTTTAAAATTTGACTTGAACTTGAGTACTGGGTGTAGTAGGAAAATAAAGAGAATGCAAAAAATGAAATTGCAGAAAAATGAAAGAAGAAATGCTGAAAACTATGAAGGAGCTACATGAAAGATTTTCTGTTTTGATGTTGTGTTTTGATCTTGAGTTTTTATTTGTTTATGATTATGTTAAGTTAAATGGAAGTCGAAAATGGGGTTGATATAAGTTAGAGATGTTGGTTTAAGAGAAAGAAAAGAAGAAGAAGAGAAGAAGAGCTGCAGATTCGGATGGAAGAAGGAAAAGGCACGATCATACCTCAACACGAATGTGACTTTTCTAAGCAATCTCGCTAGTCATGATCGTGTTTGATCATGATCATGGCATTGAAGAAGGAATTGGAGACTCGCACGATCGTGACTCTGAAGCTCTTTTTAAAGGGGCTGTTTCGAACATCCTTTGATCTTTTGTCCATATCTTCTTCTCCTAACCTCCAAATGACATCGGATTTGAACCAACAAATTCAAAACACATTGTTCTACATCTCCAAAAAAAATTATAATCAATAGAGTCCTTTGAGAGAGACTGAGTGATAAATTTGAGACGAAATTGATGAGGAGTTCTGGAATTTCATAACTGGAGTACTTTCACTGAACATACTTTGGTATTTTAGACATAACTTGACCTGTAGCTGTCCAAATGAAAGTATTCTTGATTTAGAGTAAGATAGAGACATAATTCTACAAAATTTCTTTGGCAATCGAATTTTAGTTCCATCTTTAGAATTCCAGAATCTGACTTGAAATTTGGTACAGAATACTGTCACAGTTGAAGAACAGTTCGAATTATTTGGAGTATAACGTTTGGAATACTAAACCAAATTGAATGATCTTCATGTCATTAGAAACTTAAGAGATAGGAGAACATCTTTCTAGAAGAAATTATTGCCAAATTATTTCATTTTTGTGTTCAGATTGATCATGAATAGTAGATCCGAAGGTATGTTTCAAGAAAACTCTGAATTCACAAAATGAGTTATGAATTTCGAATTTAATGGTTTTATTGAGGTATAAACCATAAGTATAAATGATACTTATGTGAGTTTAAAAATATGAATGTTTACGTGACGAGACCAATAGAGTGATACCTGGAATTGTCATGAGCATTCATTGTGCATATTTTATATACATACATGTGCATTAACAAACACTTATAATTGTGCAAACGTGTGATATGTGTATATTGCTTGATATAGAGGAGCAATTGGAATGTTAACATTCAAACATTGTCAGAACTTTGAGGCAGTAGCTTCGGGAGCAATCGATAAGTAACCTAGATGGTTTCAAGCAATTAATTGTTTGCTTTATAAGATGTTTTGAATGATGATATGAATGTGAATTGATTATGTTGATGCCAGATAATGAAGGTTCGAGACTTGATGCATGAATGTGATATTGAAGTGCTACTTGTTTATGAATGTGATGAACTAAATGCTTCTTGACATGATTGATTGATTACGAAAGATGCATTCCATATATGAATGCATGATTAGAAAATGAGAGTTGTGACCTGAGTAGCCACCGAAAACGAACTTAAAGATCCAAATGTGATTAAGAGCCAAAGGCTCACTATGTAAAATGAGCCATATATTCCTAACAGATAAAGGACACTATAAATGAGCCTGGTATCCACAATGGATATGGGATAGCTTAGGCACTCAGTCACAACATTATAATAATTAGAAAAGAGTCACATGAGTATTTCATATACATTTTAATAAATATGTTTGATTGTTTGAAATGCAAAACTGTATTACCCTTAACTGAGAATGTGATATGTGATAATTTATGCAAAAAGCAAAGATGTGAATTATATGTTATATGTGTGATGTGTTGCATGAATAGAGTGAACCATTGATGATGGTTATCTCATTGAGTTCGTAAAACTCACTAAAATTGCAGCGTTGATTTTTCAGGACCGAGAGATGACTTTAGCTACTAAGAGATGCTACAAGAAGTATAGTCTTGTACTTGTGGGCAGAAGAAGAAATGGCTCAAAGGTCGGTCAGCTGAGATTGGAAAGATTAGATAATTTTTTTGTGTATTTTCCTTTTTATTATAGCATATTTTGTATTAGGATATGATGATGTACATATATGGTGTTTAAAAGCTATAATGCAAATACATTTAGATTTATGAAATGAAATGGGGAAATTTTGGTTTTAAAATATTGCGACTTTCTTTATGATGTCCTATAAGAGAATAAAGAATGAAGATGCCATCTTCAGTGAATGTTGTGAGTGAACGTAGCGCACCATTATCATAGGTTATGTATTGGAATGTCCTCAGGGTGTTCCGGTATGTACCTCATGGTAACGGGGCGCTACAAAACATGTATAGAAATTTATCATGAATCTGTATAAGTTTGAATGTTATATTTTTGTATTGATGACCAAACATAGATTATGATTTGGTTGTAAATGATATTGAGCTGAAATGGAAGTGAGAATGAAGGGAAATGATGAGGAAAATAAGTTAGAAATGATAGATATGCATAAGAAGGGTCATAGCTAATTTGTAGGAATTAGAAATCTAGAAATTGATCCGTAAATGTCCATTGGGTGTACTCGACGTCCACTGGGCAGACCTTCCTAGGAATTCCAACGTTCCAGCTCAATTCATGTCTATTTAGATGGATATATGTCCTCTTAGCAAACATTCTCGAGATAGTTTTATAAATGTGCAGTTTTTAACCCTATAGATGGAAAAATCTCTCTTTGGGGTCTTTATAGAAGTCATAGAACTCGAAGTCCTGTTCGAAAATGTACTTGAATGAACTTAATCTGACATCTATAGTGAAAGTTATATTTTTGTCCCAAATCATGTACATTTATAAGTTGTGGGTGTATCAATGCTTTCCTATGATACATTTATGCTTGAATGGAGCTTGAAATGTACTTAGTTTGATGTGGAAATAAGAGATAAAATGAGTGATATGTTTAGGGTGACAATTGAGTATATAAACATAAGAATGGATTGTCGTATATCAATTGTTCAAATATGGAATTTTGGGATATTATGAGAATGAAGATATACCTATGATTGCTAATGAGATTTTATTACAAGAACCCTACAGAATAATACGCTAATGTTTCACTTACGAGTTAGACTCCGAAAACAGGGTCTAACAGGAAGAGCCTTTTGTAGTAGCCACATTTCGAACCCCTAGAGAATTCATTGAGAGATTAAAGAAGGAGACAAAGGAAGAAAGACACGAAGAAGATGCTTGAGATGAAGTACTTCCTGGAATAAGAGGTTTCCTACCATTGCTTCCACTGCTATTCCATACCCGATGTATTTTTCGATTATTTCAAATTTATTAATGTATAAAGTTGAGATAGTTGTTAAGAATAGGTTGTGTTGAATGCTGAGTTTTTATCTATACTCACCCTTGGGATTTTTGTCTTTTATATTAATGAAATTCGTATTGTGTTTTTATTGTATTATTTGTGATTAAATTTCTATTCTTAATAATTCGGTAATAAACTGAGAGAGTCAGCCGAGTGAATATTATCAAATTGGGCTAATGAGAGTTAAGTAGTTTAATAGATAAAGAATTTGTTCAAACCGTTAAATTTGTATAGCGAGAGATCGTGAATATGTTTTCAATAGTTTTTATACAATTTCAAAACTAACTTAGGTTTTGGGTCAATTATGAATCAAGAAATCACAATTCCATAATTTGAATTAAGGATTATAAATTAGGGTTAAAGATTATAACTCGAGAGAGAGTAATCTACCCTAGGACTGTCTAAACCCTATAATTTGAGAATTTCATAATTGATTAGGTTTTCATTAAGGTAAGATAAAACCCCCTTTCTCTTAATTACTAGTCCCTAGGTTGATTTTCGATTAGGTTGTGCAAACTGTTATCCTATTTATATTTCTGAATTTTAATTCTCATAATTGATTGTTTGATTGATTAATTTTCTACATTAGTTGTTTATTTTGAATTGTTGCGATTTAGTTCAGCCTTAGATTTTAGGACTAGATTAATCCTCCTTATAGGATCGATACCTAATTAGGTACTATGCAAACAACCCATATGCTTGCGGTATTATTGAGGTTAAAAATATTAAAATGTTTTCATAGCATAAGAGCATGATAAAGTTTTGACATCGTTGCTAAAGAGATGATTAGTTTAGTTCTTTAGTTTAAGGCTTTTCTACTATCTTTTGTTTTTATTTTTTAAAAAACAGAAAAGAATTTGGGGCGTAAACTGGAGACTCATTAAGACATCTTAGAGTGAGAATGAGACATTTGAAGAGTTGAATGCTAAGAGGAGATGAAAAGAACGATCATGGAGGATGTATATAGGGAGCAAGGGACTTTTGTGGACTTTAATGAGCCCCAATTTGGTTGGGGATATCATCATCCTTATATAAAGTCGTACACTTCGGGTTGGCAAAACCAGCCTGATTTTTATTGGTCCAACAATGCAGGGACTCGCTTAGTTCATAAAGGTCTATCAGAATTTTAGCAAGATGAGTCCAGTTCATGGGATTCCAAATTGGACAAAATCATAGATAAGCTAATAGACATGGAAGAGAACCAGAAGAGACTGGAAGAGCAATTTGATTAAGTAACGAAAAATCATGTCACTTCTATTCATAACTTGGAGATTCAAGTAAGACAACTTTCTTGTTAATTTTGTAAGAGAAATGTGGAAGACTCTCTAAGAAATATGGAATTAAATCTACGAGACCAATATGAGGCTATCATATTTAGGAATGAGGTAGAGTTAGAATAATCAGCGAAAAATTAAGCTAAACCCGACCTTAGAGAAGACCAAGAAATCAAACAAGAGGATGAAGAAAATAATGCCAACCCTCCCTTTTATTCACCAGTTCTTGATATACCATATGTGAACATCGAAAAACCTTAGGGAGATGTTCAAGAAAAGAACTCTATCTCTTAGATTGATTATGATCAAATGACATTCAACATAAATGAAGTAATTAAGAATATAAAGGTTAGTAGCTCATTCAGGAGAATTGATGTGTTTGAATCTTTTGAAGAAAAAGAGGAGGAAGAACAGACGATAACAGACATAGAGTTTGAAGAAGCAATGAAGGTCTCTACTTGTGAAGCGGAAGAAGCAGAGGAGAAGAAAGTGATTAAGGCATAAAGAGAGCAACTCACCTTTATACAGGACAAATTGTTAGATTCAATGGAAGATTCAGGGAGTTTCGTTATTCCCTATTTTATTAACAATTTGTTAATGAGAAGGATATTGATGGAATTAATTGGTTTTTTGTCAACTTTATTAATATTTTTCTTCTGATCATTTTGCAATTTGTAGTTTACTCACATGCTACAAAACTGATGTTGAACGAGAAGGGTGATAGCAAGTCGCTTATAATTGATCCTGGCTAAGTTTTAAAGGATTAAAGTCAAGATAATGACCATAAATTAGTGCGTTTAGTAGTTATGTTTAAATTGTTGCGTAGTTAGATTTGTTTTAAATTTCAAAATAAGTTTTTAATAATTTGGAATATTTTGGAGGGCTAACTCTCTTACTCTTTTTTCAAGCAAGTGTAAGATAGGGCAGTGATCTGCACCTCCATCACCATCAGCACCTTAGTTAACATGACGGTTTCGTGTTCTAACCCTTTTCTTTTCATTTTAATTAGTATTTTCTTCTTATGTTTTTCATATATTGTGTTTATTTTTCCCGTGTGTGTTTGTATACCCTTCTTACATTGAGGATAATGTGTTGTTTAAGTATGGGAAGGGATGTGTGTTTTTATCTTGAGTGTGAATTTTACATTTTGTATTATAGTTTGTTTAGGTTGCATAATGTGAATTGTGTGAATGCATTAATGAATAGAGCTTAACAGAATAGATTTAGCCCTAAACATAGCCCTTCAGGTTATGAAGATTTATTCTCTTGTGAAATTAGTGACCTAAGTTACTTAGGGATAAATATGCTAGTTAATCAAGATATGATGATAGTTTATTCACCCCAAGAATTTGCCATACTCATTTATAATTTTAGGCCAATCAAATAAGTGGCATTATTAGTACATTTTCATAGGAATGATTAGCTAAAGCAATAAGGTAGGTAAATTTTTTTTAAAACAAATTGTATAATTTTTAACTAAAATGACCATTCTGTTGTCTTTTAGATTATGAATAGAGCTAGTAGCTAGTTGAGAATGTGATGTAGCTGAGTAACCAGATCGACACAGATCATAAATGTGTGCCTTCGTGTAAAAAGGATATATTGACATTCCAACCAAGCAGCTTAATAACAACATGACTTAGTTGAGTAACCGGATTAACATTCTCACAAATGTTCACCTCCGTGTAAAAGACTAGGTTCATGCCCTTAAAGAAAAAATCAACAAAAGAACGTTTTCAAATTATAACTTACCAAACTTCTTAGTAATTTGATTTTTCATGAAAACCTACTGAGGAATAGATACACTTTTGTTTTGACTGAATGATTATCAATGTGTGTGTGCAAGTGATAGGGGTGAATAGACTCAAACATTAAAATTTTAATTAGTTTATGTATTGAGTCCAATGTGCCGAGACTTGGATTTCGCATGATAATAATTTGGAAAAACTTGAATGATTGTGTTTAGAGTTAGACTATTTCGTGAAGTTAAAACCATTGCCTCATTATTGTATTGTGTGTTGTTTATTTGTTGTTCTATTTTCTTAAGGACAAGCAAACGTTTAAGTGTGGGGATTTTAGTAGTTGTGATTTTCATGATGTTTTAGGATTCAATTTATTTAGCATTTAATGTTAATTTGAGTGTTTACTGTGTATTTATGTTTTAATTGTGTTAGTTTATGTGTTTAAGTGTTTTTATGGGTTAGTATGAGTCTTTGAGCTTAAATGTTATACTTTTGAGGTACTTTGATGTGTTTGTTAGTGTTTTAGGGTAAACGGCAAAGAACAGAGAAGTTTTGAAAAGTTTCGGGTTAAAAAAATGACCCACGATCGTGGCACAACAGGCCACAATCGTGACAGAAAGAGGCAAGTTGACAGGACCCAGGCCACGATCGTGCACTTTGGGCTATGATCATGACAGAGAGCTCCATGCCAGACCACAATCATTCACTTTGGGCGACGATCATAGCCTACGTCTGGCTGACACAAAAACTTAAGTTTTGCAAGACGTTTCAGACCGTTTCGACCTCGAGTAAACCTTAGGGCTTCCAAAGTATAAATATAACATTAACGGACAAAGAAGCAGCGTTAGGAGTAGCCTTTTACAGCAGCCACATTTCAAACCCTAGAGAGTTTATCGAAAGATTGAGGAAGGAGACGCAGGAAGAAAGACATAGATAAGAAGCTTGATGCGAAGTACCTCTCAGAACAAAAGGTTTCCTGTCGTCACTGCCTCCGCTATTCCGTTTCCGACGTATTTTCCAGTTATTTCAATTTTATTGATGTATAAATTTGAGATAGTTGTTGAGAATAAGTTATGTTGAATGTTGAGTTTTTGTCTATACTCGCCTTTGGGATTTTGTCTTTCATATTAATGAAATTTGATTTATTTTGTTTTTATTGAATTATTTGTGATTCAATTTCTATTCTTAATAATTCGGTAATTAACTGAGAGGGTAAGCCTAGTGAATATCATCAAATTGGGCTAATAAGAGTTAGGTAGATTGATGGGTGTCGAAACCACCAAAAATAAATTACCTACTCTAAAAGATTTGTAAATAGTGATGAGTAGGGTCAATCCTACAGAGACTGGTCAAGCTTATTTCTAAAGTTCTAGAAGAGAAAAGGAGGGGGTTGAATTGAACAAAAATAAATTAAAAAAATGCAACAGTAAACTAAAATTAAATCAATAGAAAATGAACATAGCCAAAGGTATAATTCTCAGTAAGAAACTCTTATGTTTGATCATTGATTCTAAGATTACTTTATAATTGCATATTACGGACAAGTTATAGTCAAAGGGAACGTCCCTCCAACCAATCTTTCCGTATTAATGGATTATTAAAATACGATCTAATAGTAACCCCTAACCAACAAACAACCCTAAGTACGACGAAGGATTTAATTTGTCAATTGCAATGAATACTTGAAAGACCTTGCCCTAATCAACAACGACTACGAGAATTCATTTAAACTAGATCATGCAATTACTTAATATAACCCAAAAGCTTCGACACAATCAAGTTATATCAATTGCTACTTGC
>JAOQML010007868.1:0-12477 GCA_027568935.1 Erythroxylum urbanii | reverse complement strand
ACATAGAAGAGAAAATTATATCACTCACAAGAAAAATAGGATTGGGTGCAATCCTTTAGGCTCAAAATAGCTCACTCGGTGATATTTACGCATTTAATAGCGTGATCATTCAATCAATTTAACATTATAGCATCTAATTGTGACAAAGTATGTAATCAATTTAATCATATTATGTATCTTATTTAAGATCAATCATACCCATAATACAACTAACTCATTAAATTGGATTATAATGACAATTAGAATGTGAAACATGTATAAGTATGCAAACATGCATGATGAAAATAAGCAACATTAATTAATGCAAAACTACATAAAACAAAGGTTAATATAAATATTTTTTAAATGGAAATTGTAAGATAATTCAATGCAAAATAATGCATGCACAACCATCAATTTATCCTCCCCCATACTTAGAATCAACATTGTGCTCAATTTTGGGTAAGATAAAAGAGAAAGAATAATGCAAAGAACGGAATAAAGAGTAAGAGTAAAGAAACCCCCTGAAATAATAAATTGCATTGTCATGAAATCAAATTCTGCATCTTGGATTCCTATCTCCCATCAAGCTATACATGATAAAATTATGGAGTTAAAACAAAAGAGCCCTGAAGTTATCCTTACAATTGTCCAAAGTAGAAGAAAAATAATAATAATAAGCTCATATTAACATAAAGTGAGAAGCTAAATGCATGAAATTGAAAATGCAAATGCAATCCTAGGATCTTATGGTATCACTATCCCGAAGGAGGTGGCTGGTGATATAAGAAAGTCCTTAACATATCTTCCATCCTAGTTTGTGAAGTTGCGAGATTTCCCATTTCAACTTAAAGATCTCTAACTACTGCCTTGACTTCTTACAACTGAGCCATAACTTGATTGTCCCCTCTAAATTACTGTACAGTAAGTGCATTCGGATTGTCCCTCTCTCGATGCAGATTAACCCACCTATTAGGAGCATCTTCTCTATAGTTAAATTCCCTCATTTTATTAACATTGATGACATCCACATCAGAAGTATAGGCCACTGCTTCATCTCTCTTGAGGACCTTGAGATGTCTAAATAGCTAGCCTAATAACACTGGAAACACCAACCGCTTCATCTCAGCCTTGTGATGTACCACTTGCCATATAGCAGTCACAATCATCTGGGCAATAGCAATGCCTTGGAATTGATCATCCTGGAAAAACATCTGGTCCAAAATGTACAAGTTTTCATTACGGAGGTATCCCGAATCACTAGCCTTAGGCAGTACATTATGAGCAAGCAAGAATGCCACCAATCACGGTCCAATATGAAGGGAATTGCAATGCATAAAAGTAGTTTGATTTATGAATCACATAGCGGCTCTAATCCCAACTCGAGACATAGCGTCAGACGTATCCCATTCACTATCAATTGCACATCTTGCACGTTTGTCAAAAGATGGAACTTGGCCTCCCATTGGCAGCTCTAAATGCCCACTAATCAATTCTTATGTTATGACCACTGCCTTCCCATTGACTCGAGAAATGAAAACCAGCGGTTGTTTATCGGCTACTGTACTAAGGTTGACATAAAATTGTTTCACCGCAGCTGGGTAGTATGCACCTTTGAGGTCCAACAACTTGCCCCAATGAAATTTGTCCAAGTTGGCCATCACATTGTAGGCTTTATTAATACCTGCTTCAATTGAGACTTCGAGCACAAATTTGTTGTTCTTTTTCTTATTGAGCCAAGCAGCACATTGGTCATTGATGAACAGAGCTTGATCAAGCTCAAGTTCCTCTGCTTCTTTGACCAACCTTTTACCTCTAGTAGCTCTAGAAGATTGAGTAGTACTCTTCTTCATAATTTGCTTAAATCGCGATATTGAGTAATAACACAACCAGATATAATTTCAATAAGACAGAACGCAATCCCCAACAACCAATCAGTAATTCTCCATCACAAACTCAATCTCAATAATATAGAACTAAAACGATTGCAAGCTTAACCACAAACTTAATCGTAATTCAACCACAACCCAACAATTTTGACACAGACACTACCCAACAGTCTCGGCACAAATACAAATGAGCAATCTTAACCACAAACCCACTGTCAATAGCTATCTCAATCTCAACAAAACAGTCTCAAGCAACCAACAATCGTAGGGATTTCAAGCATAAACCCAACAAATTGACAATATGATAAAAATCTAGAACAAAATCATCATCATACATGAATCAACAACATTGGAGTTCCACATTAAGCATAAACACATAACAAGTTGCTCTGAAAATTTCCAAATCCCTATATTCTTCAATCTAAACAATTTCATCCACAATTTTACCCATAATGGTGAAAGAACACCTAACCATGCTAAATTGAAGTGCAGATTATGTATAATCAACACAAAACCTCCAAAAGATCCCCAAAATCAACGAACATAAGTATGGTGGCAATATTGTCATAGAAGAGACCAAACCACGAATGATTAAGGAGACTAGGGTTAGTGTTGGGGGATGGTGCTGTTGAAGGGAAGAGAAGAAGAAAAGAAGAGAAGAAAATGTAGGGAAATCTAGGTGAGAAGGTGAAAGAGGTAAGGGAAGGTCGCAAAAAGTAAATGGTGTGAAGGTGGGAAGAAGAAAATGGAGGAAAAATATAGGGGAGAGTTCGGGAAAGAATGGGGAAAAAGATTTTTAAAAATTGAGTACGAGTAATGTCTATTAAGCGGATGTAATGTCTGCTAAACGGGCATTCTCGGGTTTATAGTTGTAGTGAGATTCTGAGTAATGTTCGTTAAGCGGACATAATGTCCGCTAAGTGGACCTTCTCTATTTTCTATGGCCATCTCACTTAGTTCACTCCTATTTTGCCCATTATAACTACTCAATGATACCACAGTACTATATGCATAATGTATGAATGAAAATAATAAAAATATTAAATAAAACAAAGAGACATTGCAACTTACCTCCCCCACACTTAACATGGTTCTTACCTCTAAGATCGATGAGTCATGATCACGCTATTTCTCATACTACTAGGAGACGTCATTGGGATTTCTTATAAACACTAGCCCTATACAACACACAATAAACTAGAATAAGAAGATATGAAATAATGAAATAATGAAATTAATAAAACAACACAAAGAGTTAGAAACATTGGTTGCCTCCTAAAAAGTGATAAATTTAATATCCTCAACTAGGCTAGGCCACCAAGATGTCAATTTTGGAATGTGATGGTGGAAATGTATCTAACCATATCTCCCTCAAATTAATGCTTGAGTCATTGCCCATTGACCATAAAGGGCTTTTGTTCATCCCTTCCAATCTCCACGGCTTCATATAGGTATACTTTGGTCACCATGAAGGGTCTAGACCATCTTGATCACAATTTCCCTGGAAACAATTTTAAACGAGAGTTAAATAGCAAAACTTTTTGAGCAAGTCTAAATTCTCGCCAAAGGATATAGTTTTCGTGGAAAGCCTTGGTTCTCTCTTTATATATTCGAGTATTCTCAAAAGCATCTAAGCGAAATTCTTCTAGTTCATTCAACCCCATTAGTCTCTTCTGTCCAGCTTTGAGATCATAGTTCAACCTCCGGATTGCCCATAACATCTTGTGCTCAATTTCCACTAGAAGATGGTTAGATTTTCCAAAGACTAACTTATATAGGGACATGCCAAAAGGAGTCTTGTATACCCAAAGAGCGTCATCAAGCTTCAATGAACAATCCTTTCTTAAGGTATTAACAGTTTTTTTCCAAATTTTGCTTGATTTCCTTGCTCGACACCTCAACTTTCCCACTGGTTTGAGGGTGGTAAATGGTTCCAAACTTAAAATGGCTCTCATATTTTGCCAACAGAGATTTAAATTGATGATTCTGAAAATGCACCCTATTGTCATTAATTATAACTCTCGAAAGTCCAAACCTTGAAAATATGTGCTTCTTGATAAATTTCATAACACTAGCTCTAGTGTTGTTTGACAAAATTGTGGCTTCCACCCATTGGGATACATAATCAACTGCCACAAGGATGTATTCATTAACAAAGGATATTGGAAACGGTCCCATAAAGTCCAAGCTCCATACATCAAAGAGTTCTACCTCTAAAATCCCTGATCGAGGCATCTCGTGCTTCCTACCAATGTTCCCTATTTTTTGACACCTATCACATGTCATAACAAAAGTTTTAGCATCCCTAAAAAAAGTAGGCAAGTAAAAACCGAATTGTAAAACCTTTGCCACCGTTTTGTTAGCACCATGGTGTCCGCCATAAGTACAAGCATGGCAATGATACAATACTAATCGCATCTCCTTATCAGGTATACATCTTCTAATTATCCTATGAGCACACCTTCTAAAGAGCAACAGGTCTTGCCTCCTCACCTCAGATAAGAATTTCCTTCTCTTATGGTATGAATAATCACTTGGGATAATGTCAGACACCAGAAAATTAACATGATCAGCAAACCAAGGAATATTTTCCTTAACAAACCACAGATTCTCATCAGGGAAGGCATCATTAATTAGTTCAGCTCCCATCTTGTCACCTTGCTCAAGTTGCGAAAGATGATCAGCTACCGAAATTTTGGATCCCTTCCTGTCCCTAATTTCCAAATCAAATTCTTGCAAGAGTAAAATCCATCTGATCAACTTTGGTTTGACATCTTTTTTTGTAAGAAAATATTTCAAGGTGGAATGGTCAGTGTAAACAATGACTTTGCACCCAACAAGATAAGATCTAAATTTATCAAATGCAAAAACCACTGCTAGCAATTCTTTCTCTGTAGTAGTATAATTAATTTGAGCATCATTAAAAACTTTGATAGCATAATAAATGACATGTAATTTCTTATCCTATTTTTGTCTTAAGACAGCCCCAAGTGCATAATCACTTGCATCACATATCAACTCAAAAAGGAGATTCCAATTCGGTGCTGCCATTATAAGGGCTGAGGTAAGTTCCTTCTTCAACTTATCGAAAGCATCAAGACATTCATCAGTAAATTCAAAAGGGACTTCCTTTTGTAACAAAGCATATAAGGATTTAGAAATATGGGAAAAATCTTTAATAAATCTTCTATAAAACCCTGCATGGCTAAGAAAACTCCTTATTGCTCTAACCAAATTAGGAGGTGGTAATTTATTGATGACTTTGATTTTTGTCGGATCCACTTCTATTTCATTATTTGAAATTTTGTGGCCTAAGATAATCCCTTCTTGTACCATAAAATGGCACTTTTCCCATTTTAGCACAAGAATGGTTTCTTCACATCTCTGTAGAACTTGTTCTAGATTGAACAAACATGCATCAAAAGAAGAAACAAAAATAGAAAAGTCATCCATAAATACCTCAATTATATTCTCCACCATGTCAGAGAATATGGACATCATACAGCATTGGAAAGTGGGAGTATTGCACAAACCAAAGTGCATCCTACGATACGCAAATGTATCATAGGGGCAAGTGAAGGTGGTCTTCTCCTGATCCTTCGGGGCTATGGGAATTTGATTATGCCCTGAATAGCCATCTAAAAAGCAATAATAATCATGCCCCGCTAATCTTTCCAACATTTGATCAATAAAGGGTAGAGGGAAGTGATAGTTTCTAGTTGTTGCGTTTAATTTCGTGTAGTCTATGCAAACCCTCCACCCTGTCACAACCTTAGTGGAAATTAACTCATTACTATCATTAGAGATGATAGTCATGCTACCTTTCTTTGGTACCACCTATACCTGACTTATCCAAGAGCTATCAGAAATAGGATAAAAAATTCCTGCATCAAGTAACTTAAGTACCTCAGATCACATAACTTCCTTCATGTTGGGATTGAGTCTTAGGTTTGTGGTTTTCCTCTATTAAGATCCTATAAACACAAATAGAAGGGCTAATTCACTTTATGTCAGTAATAATCCATGCAATAGCTAATTTATATTCACGTAACACCCTTAATAACTTCTCTTTTTTAGAGGAATTCAAAGAAGAAGAAATAATAATCGGATATGTATTTGATTCTCCTAAAAACGCATATCTCAAATAAATTGGAAGCTATTTTAGTTCAATTTTCGGTAGGCTTAATATGGAAGGTAACAGTTTAGGTTTAGGAGGGCCCAATTCTTCAATTTGAGGTCTACACCTAAAACCATTACCTTGCATTCTATGCATAGTCCACTAACTCATCATCCAATTCATTCTCATCTATTCCTAAAGCTAGGCATGTCTCTAAAGTATCATCATACATTAATTTAGGAATAGATTCAAGTGTAAGAGAATTAATTACATCTACCCTATCGGTGACTTTGTCGAAAGAGTGTCCCTTTAAAACTTTGAAAATCTTAAACACCTCTTCCTCATCACCAACTCTCAAGGTCAGTTTACTTCCGGGACGTTAATCAATGCCCCACCAGTGGCTAAGAATGGTCTTCCTAAAATTATAGGAACCTGCATATCAAAATCCATCTCAAGAACAATAAAGTTAGCTAGAATTATAGGCTTACCAACTTTTACTAGTAGGTCCTCAACTATACCAATAGGGTATTGAATTGATCTATCAGCAAGTTGTAATGAAATTATAGTTAGCTTGAGTTCACCAATTCTAAGCCTATTATAGAGAGACAAAGGAATAAAATTAATACTTGCACCTAGGTCATATAAGCATTAAAAAACATTAAAAGTACCAAAGTGACAAGAAATAGTGAAACTCCCTGGATCCTTTAACTTAGTGGTAGTTTATTTTGTAAAATAGAACTACACTCCTCAATTAAGGCTATCGTCATAAAATTGTCAAGCTTCTTTTTATTAGAAATGATTTCCTTCAAGAACTTAGTGTAAGCAGGCATCTTAGCAAGTGCTTCAATGAAAAGGATGTTGATATGGATCTTCTTAAAAAGGTCAAGGAATTTCTAAAATTTGGTATCATCAAACTCTTCTTTACCCTTTGAGGGTATGGTATGGGTGGCGCAAAGGAAAATTCTAGACTTAGTGAAGACTCCTTCTTTGGTTCGATTTTTTTAGGCTCTTTTTCTTCATCCAAATTCACAATTTTAGCATCCTTGGTTTCATTTATCTTAGCTTCCTTCTCCTTAAGAACCAAACCTTCTACCACCTCATGACTCCTCAAACGAATTGCCATACAATCCTGTTTTGGATTCACTTGAGTATTGCTAGGTAGCTTTCCCTTACCTCTTTCACTTACCTCTTTTGTCACTTGACTAATTTGTACCTCTAAATTTTTGATGGTAGCTTGGTTGGACTGAATGTTCTACTCCATTATGTTCATGGCTTGAGAGCTAGCTTGAGCACTTTGATCCATCTTACTTATAAGTTGAGCAAACATATCTTCAAGCCTATCCACTTTTTTTTCCAAAAGGGAAGGGAATTATTATTGTGCAGAAGATGAAGGAGGTGCATACTGCTGTTTTGGTGGCGCTTGGAACCTAGGTGGTCCCATTGATTTTGCATCCCCTTGATTTTTCTATGAAAAAATTAGATTAAACTTCTAACCTTCATTTTAGGTGTTTGATAAAGGATCAAATCTCTGACCTTGTCTACCATTGTTTACATATTTCACCTCTTCCTCTTGCATTATTGTTTCAATGTTCATACAACCAGTTGTTGTATGTCTAAATCTACCATAAAGAGTGCAAGGATCTATACCAAATTCGTTGTCGTTCATCAACATATTCAATTTCTTATTTAGCTCAGCAACTTGGTAAGCCATGTCAAATCTAGATCCTATTTCATTAAGAGTAGCAGCTTTGCTCCTAGTCACCTTGCAATATGAATTCTCCACAACTTTTTTGAAAATATTCCATAACTTTTGGGAACTTAGGTTACTAATATTCTCACCAGCATTTAAATCCACCAAAGTCTGATTGTGATCAGTGAGACCATGGTAGAAAAAATGAGTCAAAGAGTATGTATCAAATCCATGTTGAGGAAATTGGTTAAGGAGATCATTAAATCGCTCCCATACTTCATGAAAATTTTCTCCCTCTTTCATCGAGAACTAATGTATCATCTTCCTTAGTTCGAGAGTTTTGTGGGCTGGGTACCATTTCATCATAAAAGTCTCCATTACTTTGTCCCAAGTATCAATGGAATCTACCTCCAAGCCCAACAACCAATTTCTTGCTAATCCCTTCATATAGTAGGGAAAACACCTTATCCTTAACTCATCTTCGGACAATCCATACAATGGAAGAGTCTGAATTGTAGCATAGAAATCTCTCCTAAAGGCGAGAGCACTTCAATTGGTATTCTATTAAATTGTGGCAACATAGATAGATGAATCTACTTCAGCTCATAATTTCTTAATGCCTCAGTCAATCAAATGCAAGAAGGGTTGCCAGTAATAAATGGCATATGAAAATCTCTAATTCTCTTTACCGCAGGATTAACAACCAACGATTCAGCCTAATTTCCTTTATTGAATTGATCGTTTCCTATATCTTGTTCCCCATGCAGAATTAGATTTTGATTATTATTTGGCATCTCTCTTCTTCTTTAAGCGTTGTTCCTTCTACAAGTGTGTTTAATTTCAGGATTTAACTCAAGTAGCTGATCGTTGTTCAAATTTTTTGAATGCCTTAAGTGCATGCAGCTCCTGAAATGAAACAAAGAGAAAGGTTAAAAGTAATTAATGGAAGAAAACTTAAGGAAATTAAAAAATAACTAGAATTAATAGTAGCAAATATAAATTAATCCCCAGCAATGACACCAAAACTTGTTTAACAAAATCTGCAAGTGCATAGAATCGTTCCTAGTACCCACAAATCAAGTATTCCAAGGTCGTATCCCATAAGGACTAAAGTACTCACTAATAAATTAATCCTAATTACGTGAACTAAAATGACAAGAAACTTAAAAGTTGATTGGATTTAAGCAAACAATAAATTGTAAAGACTGTAAATAAACAAGCAAGGGAAATTTGATGGTTTAGACTTAGGGGTTTGGTGTTCACCAATTTAAGAGATTGATCGATAAATTATGGAATTGATTGAATGACATGTTATAATAACAATTGCACAAATTCACTTATTTTCTCTCTCAAGACATATAAGAATACCCAACTAGTTGATTACCATCTCTCAATGCAAGACCTAACTAGTCAAATTCATTACGAATAAGCAACCATAAGTTATCACACTAGTTCAGGATATCTCTATCTCTATCTCTAAATCTAATGTGTTTATCTTCCTAGTGCACAAATCATACTTCACCTCTCAGTCCATCATATGATTCCTAAGGTTGCATCTATGGTGATCAAGCATAGAAACAACAATAAAGCTCAAGAAAGATAAATATAACCCAAGAACTTTCGTTCAACACCAATCAATCCATAAAACATAAATCAATCTCCAAAATAGGCTACATCCCCTAATGGGGTTTAGTTCCAGTACATGGTAAAAGAATCTAAACAAATAAAGATAATCAACATCCAAGAAAGGGTAGAGAGAGAAGATTGAGAGAACACAAAACAAGCTTGCTTCCAATGCTTAATTCAATCCTCCTTCTTCATCTTCTTTGCCTCTTTTGGGTGCCTCCTATCTTACAGCCTCGTTTTCAGTGCCACCCCTCTTTTGGTCTTAAAAATGAGTATTTATAGTGTCTTAGGCTCAAAGAAACCTAGTTTTTTCCAAATAGGGAAATGAGGATCGTAATAGTGCCGACAAAGTCCGTTAGGTGGACCTTTTCTGTTCTCCAGAGCAATTTTGGCTAGTGAATGTCCGTTAGGTGGACTTCATGTCCGCTGGGCAAACATTCTCAGGTTTTCCAGCTTTCCCTCTCAGCTCATGTCCTTTTGGAGGGACATTGGCAGAACTGGATATCTAAAGAAACATTCAATTTTAACCCCCTTTAGACGGAAAAATCTCTTCTTGGAGTCTTCACAAAAGTTGTAGAATTCAGAGTCCTCTTCGAAAGCATACTAAAATAACCTTAATCTGACATCTACAGCAAAAGTTATGCCTCTTGCCCCAAAATTTATCCATTTGCACGTATTAAGCAATAAAGTTGAAATGTGTGACAATTAACCAAATAAAACAAAAAATTCACATAGAGATAAGTCAAATTAGTTCTCATTGATCCTAAAGTCATATATAAATAATTTTACTTGCCACCTTGGATCTCCACAAGCCGATGGTGTCTTGTTTCATTGCGTGAAGCTAAGGATAGGGACCCAAAAATATATATTTTCGTCGCTTCATCATCTCTGCCCATCATAGAAGATAAAAAATGATTATGTATAGGCATTTTTGTGATTAACGAGTTAAACCATTAAATAAACCATATTTTGAATAGTAGGATATTCCAAGATTTTGAGAAAAAAATCCTATATTGATATTCCAAGATTTCAGGAAAAAATCCTACATTCTCTCACTTGGTCCATTTAACCCAACATTAATATAACAAGTAACAAAATATATAAATCATGGTGATAGGTCCTCTTATAGCGAGTATTATCTTCCATCTATTACAATATATAAAGTCTTTCATTACTAGCCCTTAAACTTAATGAATAAACCATATGTTTATTCTAGGTCCAAACTAAATGATACTTCTCAAAACAATCAAATATACGTGCACAAAATCATATGAGAAAACATTAAATTAAATAAGAGTTCCATTGAAGCAATAAAAGTACAATGAAAGTCATATTATGGAACCAAGTCCCATTCGCACTACGTGATCCTTAAATTGCTTAGGTGGCATGCCTTTAGTTAAAAGATCCATAATCATCAACTCAGTGCTAATGTGCTCAATGAAAACTTTCCTTTCCTTAACACGTTCTCTTATGGCTAAATACTTAATGTTTATATGCTTACTTCGACTTCCATTCTTGTTATTTTTAACCATAAAGACTGCAGCTGAGTTGTCACATTACAACTTTAATGGCTTAGAAATTGAATTGACAACCTAAGCATAGATATAAAACTCTTCAACCATGCACCATGTGAGGTGCCCTCAAAATATGATACGAACTCAGCCTCTATAATAGAAGTAGCAATCAGGGTCTGTTTGCCACTTCTTCAAGATATAGCTCCACCAGCTAGCATGAAAATATAACCAGATGTTGATTTTCTTGAATCAATGCAGCCAATAAAATCTAAATTAAAATACACAACTACTTCCAGGTTCTCAGTTCATCTGTACATAAGCCTATAGTCTTTTGTGCCCTAAAGTATCTCATAACCTTCTTTGCAGCTTTCCAGTGGTCAACACCTGGGTTACTCTGATATCTACCTAACATTCCAATAGAATATGCGATGTCAGGTTTAGTGCAAACTTGAGCATACATAAGGCTTCCAATAGCTGAAGCATATGGAACGTTCTTTATGTGTTCCCGTTCAAAATCATTTTTTGAGTATTGATTCAAATTGAATCTATCACCTTTCACTATGAGTTTTACACTTGGCGCATAATCTTTCATCTGAAATCTCTCTAAAACTTTGTTGATATAGGTCTCTTGAGACAAACCCAAAATGCCTCAATATCTTTCTCTATAGATCTTAATGCCAATGATATAAGATACCTCACCTATATCTTTCATATCAAAATTCTTTGAGAGAAATTGTTTCATCTCATATAGCAAACCCTTATCATTAGTTGCAAGCAAAATATCATCCACATATAACACAAGAAAACAAGTTTTATTCCCACTGACCTTCTGGTATAAACATTGGTCCATTATATTCTCTTCAAAATCGAATGAAGTGATAACCTCATGAAATTTTAAATACCACTGCCAGGAGGTTTGTTTCAATCCATATATGGATTTATTAAGCTTGCAGACTAAATGCTCATCATCACTAGAGGAAAATCCTTCAGGTTGTTTCATGTAAACCTCTTCCTCTAGTTCACCATTGAGGAATGTCGTTTTCATATCTATTTAATGCAACTCAAAACCAAAATGAGCTACCAATTCCATGATTACACTAAGAGAATTTTTTTTTAGATACAGGAGATAATGTCTCCATGTAGTCGATTCCTTCCCTCTGAGTGAACCTTTTGGTAATAAGTCTTGCCTTATGTCTCTCAATGTTGCCTCATGAGTCTTTCTTTGTCTTAACTACCCATTTACATCCAATGGATTTCACACAATTAGGCAATTCAATGAGATCCCAGACTTAGTTAGATGCCATAAAATCCATTTTATCTTTCATGGCATTTTACCACAGGTCTGATTCCTTAGAACTCATGGCCTGCGAAAATTTTTCGGGATCATTTTCGTCTCCAATGTTACCCTGCACTTGGTTAGTGCCCTCAAGGGTGAGGACAATGGACAAGGACGCAAAAGTTCTGTTCTTCATCCTGTTTGCTTACTGTCTTCACCTATTTTTGTTACTTCTTCAGAGGACAAGGATAAAAATTTTTGTTCCTTCCAAAACTGAGGTACAAAAATTCTTGTCCAACGGACAAGATCAAGAAAAGACGAAAATAGCCTCATGTAACGTTTGAAAACTAAAACAAACAATATTTTAATTAATTAATAATTACATT
>JAOQML010007841.1:0-12479 GCA_027568935.1 Erythroxylum urbanii | reverse complement strand
AAAATTAAAAACTAACTAAAATGAAATAAACCTAATAAAAATAAAAATAAAAGCTGCTAAAAAATAAAAAACATAAACAAACTTGAAAATTTTACGGGTTTCTCCGAATGAACTTCTTTAAAGTCGTTAGCTGGACATGTTTTGTTACTTACCTGATCAGAAATAGGTTGGGGGTACCAACTCTATTTCTTCCACTCACTCGACCGAAAAGTTTTCATAATATGGCTTCAGGCAATGTCCGTGAACTTTAAATACTTTAGAGGTATCTAAATTTTGAATTTCTACCGCATTATGAGAAAAAACGTTTGTGACAATAAATGGTCCAAGCCAGCGAGATCGTAATTTTCCTGGAAATAAGTTAAGCTTTGAATGATAAAGAAGAACATTTTTTCCGATGGAAAAATGTTTCCTAGAAATCATTTTATCATAAAAAGCATTAGTTTTTTCCTTATAAATTTTTGCATTTTCATACGCCTCATTACGAATCTCCTCTAATTCTTGCAATTTTAATTTTCTATTTGTTACTAACCTCCATCTGATCCATATTCAACTGCTTCACAGCCCAATAAGCTCTATGCTCTATGTTTATAGGTAAATGACAAGGTTTACCGAAAACTAACCTGTAAGGTGACATATATATAGGAGTTTTGTACATAGTTCGGTATGCCTACAAAGTATCGTCCAATCATAAACTCCAATCCTTTCGGTTTGGATTCACCACTTTCTCTAGTATGATTTGATCTCTCTATTGGACAGCTCAGCTTGCCCACTTGTCTGCAGATGGTAGGCTGTAAAGACGTGGTGTGTCATACCACATCTTTTCATTAAAGCTTCAAAAATCTTATTGCTGAAATGAGTTCCTCGATCGCTAATGATAGCTCAAGGCATTCTAAACCTGACAAAAATATTTGATTTAACAAAATCAATAATAGTTTTAGCATCATCAGATATAGTAACCTTAGCTTTAACCCATTTTGAAACGTAATCTACAGCCAACAAAATGTAGTTCTTGCCAAAGGAGGAAGGGAAAGGACCCATAAAGTCTATTCCCCAAACATAAAAGATCTCACATATCAGAATGTTCGTAAGTGGCATTTGATTCTTCGATCCCAAGTTACCTGTTCTTTGACAACGATCGCAAAACTTACAAAATATGTAAGAGTCATAAAATAACTTAGGCCAAAATAATCCACATTTAAGAATTTTTTGGGCAGTCCTTTTAGGACCAATATGTCCCCCACACACAGATGAATGACAAAATTATAAAATAGAAAGAATTTCACTCTCCTAACAATTTGATTAGAACAAAATTTTCATAAATGAGGTTCATCCCAAATGTAATATTTAGCCCCTCGCCTAATTCCATCTCTTTCAGCTCTAAATAAGTCACTAGGTAAAGACTTAGTCACTAAATAGCTTACTATGTCTGCATACTATGGAAATACCTGTTGAATTGAGAAGAGACTTTCATCCGAAAATTTGTCATGAAGAACATCAGATGTGGTACCTGGAGTGATCCTACCTAGATGATCGGTCACTAAATTGTCAGCTCCTTTCTTGTTGCGAATTTCCAAATCAAATTCTTGAAGCAGTAAAATCCATCGAATCAATCTCGATTTGGCTTTTTTCTTATTCACCAAATACTTCAGAGTTGTATGGTCTGAATAGATGATCACCTTTTTCCCTAAAAGGTATGATCAAAACTTCTCTAATCCAAAGACGACTGCTAAAAACTCCTTCTCCGTCATAGAATAATTTTTTTGGGCATCATTAAGTTTCATAGATGCATAATAAATAACATGAGATACCCTGTCCACTTTTTGGCCCAACATGATGCCAGCTGCATAATTCGAAGCATCGCACATCAGCTCGAAGGGCATGTCCCATTTTAGTGGCTGAATAATTGGTGTTGTAGTCAGTCGCTCCTTGAGTTCATCAAACGCATTTTTGTATGGCTCATCGAAATCAAATTTCACGTCATTTTGAAGCAATCTGCACATGGGTTGCACAATTTTGGAGAAGTCCTTGATAAATCACTGATAAAATCCTACATGACCAAGAAAAGAACGAACTTCCCACACAGTCGTGGGGTAAGATAAAGATCAAATAACATCTACCTTAGCCCTATCGACTTCATGAAGAAACAGTATGGCCTAAAATAATGCCTTGATCAACCATGAAATGACACTTTTCATAATTTAAAACCAAATTAGTTTCAATACAACATTTTAGCACTTTTTCAAGGTTTACAATGCATGTTTCAAAAGACTCCCCATGTAGTGTGAAATCATCCATAAAAATTTCCATGCAATTTTCAACAAGATTGAAGAAAATACTTACCATACAACGTTAAAATGTCGCAAGTGCGTTGCATAATCCAAATGGAATTCTTCGGTAAGCAAAGGTGTCGAATAGACATATGAAGGTTGTCTTCTGCTGATCCTTAGGTGCTACAAAAATTTGGTGATATCCTGAATAGCCATCTAAACAACAGTAGTGAGATTTACCCGCAAGTCTTTCAAGCATTTGATTAATAAATGGAAGAAAAAAATGATCTTTTCTAGTAAATGAATTAAGCTTCCTATAATCTATGCATACCCTCCAACCATTTTGAACACGAGTTGTTATTAACTCAGCATTGCTATTTTCAATTACAGTCACAACAGTTTTCTTCGGTACTACCTGGGCTGAACTTACCCAATTACTATCTGAAATTAGATAAATGATGTTTGCATCAAGAAGCTTCAAAATCTCTTTCTTCACCACTTCCATCATGGGTGGATTTAGACGATGTTGGGGTTGTCTCACTTCCTTCGCTTCATCTTCCATCAAAATTCAGTGCATGCAAATAGTGGGACTAATACCTTTCAAATCAGCCACTGTCCTACCAAAAGCTTTTTTATTCTCCTTTAACACGTTAAGCAGCTGGTTTTCCTGCACATCCAAAAGTTGATTAGAAATAATAAGAGGCAATGTATCTTTCTCACCTAAAAAAGATGTACTTTAAATAACTAGGCAAGCTCTTCAACTCCAATGTTGGTGGGTTGACTAATGAAGGCAACAATTTCAAACTTTTGGGCATTTCCACGGACATGAGCTGATGGAAGAGTGGTTCGGTGGTCTCCAAGCAAAGTAACATCTCTATTGGTTCACCAGCAAACGTCGTTTTCTCCCTTTCTTGCCAATGTGATGCGTTTTTCATTAATTCCCTAGATAATGTTGACTACTCACTTCTTTGCCACGTTGATGCCTTTTCTATTTCCAAGATCATTTCAACTTCATCTTTGTCCTTTAAAATCAAGTTTTCCTGCACCCATATGTCAATAAAGTCCATAGAAACAATAGGTTATTCATCATCTGGAATTTTCATGGTATTGTAAATATTAAACTTAATTAATTCACCATCAAATTCTATTGTTAAAAGTCCATCATGAACATCTAATTTTGTTCTAGTGGTTTTCAAGAATGGCCTTCCGAATAAAATCAGAGTGGAAGAGGATGTATCATCGGTGCCCATCTGTAAAATATAAAAATCAGCCAAAAAAAGCATGTTCCTTACTTGAATCAAGATGTCTTCTAACACACCCTTCAGATAAGCATTTGAGCGATCCGTTAATTGAATCACTACATTAGTTTCTTTAAGAGGTCCAACATTTAAAGATATAAACACATTGTATGGCATAACATTTATAGACGCACCTAAATCTAACATAGCTCTTTCAATTCGCAAATTTCCAATTTGACATGGGATAGTAAACATACCTGGGTCTTGACATTTGGGTGGAAGCTTTTTTCTTTTGTAAAATTGCTGAAATGCTCTCCCCCAGTTGCACTTTCTCATCAAATTTTAATTTCCTCTTTGACATACAAAGCTCCTTAAGGAATTTAGCATACCGTGGAATCTGTTTAATTGTATCAAGGAGAGGAATGTTTACCTGAACCTTTCAGAAGGTCTCCAAAATTTCCTTCTCTTGTTCTTCCTTCTTTGCTTTTACAAATTAACTCGGAAAAGGAGGCTGAATCACCTTATTTTGCAGTTCTTTTTACATCAATTCTAGTTGTGAAGGTGCCGATTGCGTGATTTCTTCCTCTATCTCTCTTCTGGAATTTTTTAGAAGGGGTTCCTATAGTTCCTTACCACTCCGCAATGTGATACCCTTCGCACTTTGTCCAAGATTAACCTCTGGCTGTGCTGGAAAATTTCCAGAAGTTCGCGATTCCAATCGATTTATGGCAGTTGCCATTTGACTTATCTAGTTTTCGATGTTTCTCTGTTGATTCTCAATGTTCCTTTGTTGACTTTCAATATTACGGATACTTGCTTTAGTACTCCGCTGAAACGTCAAAGTGTCAGTGGCCAAACATTGAACTATATCTTCCAAAGAGGACTTACCTTTGGAATTTGCTGTTACATTGTGATTTTACCTAGGCACATATGGTTGCCGATACTGCTAGAAATTTGTAGTCGCTTGCTGTCCTTGAGGATTCCCATATCGCAAATTCAGGTGATCGCGCAACCCTAGATTGTAGGTATTAGAAAATGGGTCATACTTTCTTTGACTCGGCCCAGCAAATCCTCCTACAGCATTCACCTGCTCTATGTTTTCCTCCTACAAAATTGGACATAAATCAGTAGAATGTCCTAACATTGAACATATGCCACATACCTTTGCTTCTTTTTTCTTCGTGACCGCTAGTTGTCGCACTAAAGAAGTAAGGTCATCCAATCTCTTCTCCAACGTGGTCATATTCACCTCACTCGAGGCTTTTGTTCCATGCCCAGTATGTATGTTGAATTGTTGGGTATTGGAAGCCATATTCGCGATCAATTCCCTTGCGACCACCGGCATTTTATCAACTAAAGTGCCACTGCTTGCAGTGTCAATCATACTCCTATCCATAAGCGAAAGACCTTTATAAAAATATTGAATTAACAATTAGTCAGTTATTTGGTGATGTAGACAACTAGCACAAAGTTTTTTAAATCTTTCCCAATATTCGTAGAGTGTTTCTCTTGTATGTTGTCGAATTTCGGAAATTTCCTTTCGAATATTGGTTGCTCTCGATGCTGGAAAATATTTTTTGAAAAAAGCCTCTTCATTTCAGCCCATGTTTTCACGTTTTCTCCTGTTGAATAGTACATCCAATCTTGGGCATCATCCTTGAGAGAAAATGGGAAGGCTCTTAGCTTAATCTACTCTTCCTTCATATTGGTCAGCTTCATTCCCATGCAAAATACATCGAATTCCTTCAAGTGTTTGTACGGATCTTCTCCCGGTAGACCCTTGAAAATAGGTAATAAATGAATCGACCCATATTTTAATTCAAAAATATTATCATCACTTAAATTTGGAAAATTAATGTAGTGGGGCTGTCAAGCGTTCGTGGGCGATGCTAGTTCTTGAAGGGTGCGGTTTGCTACCATCTGTTCCATTTTCTGCACTTGTCGCTATTGTTTCGTCTATTTCTGGAGTGCTTTTGCTGTTTCTTAATGTCAGAATTATACTACAAATTTTCAGATTGATTTGAACGTGTAACGTACATAAACCGTCAAAAACTCCCCATCAATGGCGCCAAAATTTGATACTAATGTCGCCTACAACTAAATTCAAAGAAACTAACTTTCGTTAATACAAATTAATGTAGTAGGGGAAAGTGGATATCGTTCCCTCGAGGAATTTTAATGATAGGGAGTTTATGAGTTCAGAAAAAAAAGTAACAAAAAGGGGGGTTTGCAATTCACATAAATTAAGAAAATGTAAATAACAAAAATCTGAATTTAACAAAAGTGATTGGATCTGAAAATTTACTTAAAAAAACCTTGGTTTTCTGGTCACCGATGTTAAAATGGATCTTCGATATAAAATTCAATCATTAATAAACATTCATTGGGGATGTTTTTTCTTAAGTGTACTAACTAGAAACATGTATCCTAGCATTCTTATTAAACAACAACGTAGATACGTTCGGAGGTTCAATTGAATAATAGCTTTACGAATCAAGAAGCCAATGAGTAAGAGAAATACATGTACGATATGCGCTCAATCAAGTGAATACCTTCTTAGAATTTCCAACTCTAACGTAAAGAAGGTAATCCTAATTGTTACTTGTGATTAACGAAATTGAACGTTATATTTCATTAATCTAGCTACTGAACGAATTAATCCCTAGTTGCGCACCTAGAAATTAACCAATTCACTTAGAAAAAGTAATTCAATGTTCATCAACAACATAAAATTTATTGAAACATCTCACACATAATAACGGATAATATGACTTTCCTCAACTAAGAAAAGAAGTTTAGCTATTCATAACGAAAGTAGAAATCAAAAAGATAATAACATAACGAGTCTCCATCCCTAGTCTTTTTTTAAAGAATACGAAAACATAGAAGAAAAAGTGCAGAAAACGCAAAAACAACCAAGAGAAAATCTGTAGAAAATGAAAATTTATTCTAAAACAAAGGCTAACATGAATAGTCACGTTTTTTTTCCTTTTAATGCCTCCCGACCCCTTTCTTTTTCATCCTATCTTGCAGATCACGTTTCTCACATGTTCCGATTGTGAATCTCCATCAATCTTATCTTAAAAGATTATGAAAATCTTAAAAGAATCAAATTTAGATTTTGAAAGCAGATTTGGAAATTAACTTCATCCTTGCTGGTGGCCATGTCTAGTGACTAAATTGCTGCCAGATTTGGAATTTCGGATTTTCTTAATTTCTTTTTCATCTTTTTGATTCAATTTCATCTCTAAAGTGTTGAAAATCATTTGCAAACAATTATAAGACAATTCCATTAATTTTGAACAATAATTTCAACACATTAAAGATAATTAAGTATAAAATAAGCACAAATTGATAACTTAACACATGGCAATCACAAATTATACAATATGATTCCTTCCATGTATCACATAATCAACTCAAATCATATAACCTTAAAGTGGGTAATTATGTATTTTGTTATCTCACAAAAACAATTATCGTATATAACATAATATGTATAACAATTAATTGAGCAAAAACAAATATGACTGTAATTGAATTCACAGGTTTCATAACAATTCGAGCAAGACAAATATATGTATATATATACATGTGAGAACTCTATGCTAACAAGGACTTATCTATAATGCCCATTCATTCAATATGGCCAAGAAATGTTTTGGGTGGTAAGCCTTTAGTTAATAAATCCGCTATCATTAGAGTTGTACCATTATGTCCAATTGACACTTTATGTTTTTGCAATTCTTCTCTCACTGGCAGGTACTTCAAATCCATATGTTTCACATCCTTTGAATACTTGTCATTTTTAGAGAAGAAAATGGCTACGGAATTATCATATTAAAATCTTAACAGTCTAGCAATAATGTTGACAAGACCAAGACCTAAGATAAAGTTCCGCAACCACAATCTATGAATCGTAGCCTCAAAGCATGCCAAAAATTCAGCCTCTATAGTGGAATTAGTAATGACGGACTATTTTTCACTTTTCCATGAAATTACTCCTCCAGCTAATAGGAACATATAGCCAAATGTAGATTTCTGTGAGTCTAGACAACTGGCGTAGTCTGAATTTGAGTAACATATCACTTCGAGATGGGTTGATTTTCTATATGTGAGCATATAGTCCTTGGTGCCTTATAAATATCTAAGGACTTTCTTTGTGGCTTTCTAATGGTCCATTCAAGGATTGCTTTGATATCGGCTGAGCATTCCAACAACAAAACTGATATCTGGCCGAGTACATGTTTGAGCATACATTAAGCTCCCAACTACTGACGCATAAGGAATAGACTCCATTTCCTTATGTTCCAAATTGTTTTACGGACATTCCATTTTAGATCTTTCTAATATTTTCTTGATATAACCTTTCTGAGACAATCCTAACAATCCTGGTGATCTATCACGAAATAGTTCTATTCCGATCACAAAGGATGACCTCACCTATATCTTTCATTTCGAAATTATTAGAACAAAAATTCTTAACATCGTGTAACAAAACCATATTATTTCGTAGCAAGAAGGATAGCATCATCATATAGGACTAGTATAATGAACTTGCTCTCACTAACCTTCGTATAGATACACCGATTAACAGTGTTCTCTACAAAACTGTAAGACGTAATGGTATCATTATACTTAAGATACTAGTATCAGGAAGCCTGTTTCAGTCCATATATTGACTTCTTTAATTTACACATTAACTTGCCCTTTCTTATGGTTTTAAAACCTTCTAGTTGATCTATGTACACTTCTTCTTCCAAGTTACCATTTAGAAAGGTGGTCTTTACATCCATTTGGTGAAGCTCTAAATCATAACGAGCTACTAGGGCCATTATAATTCTTAATGAGTCCTTCTTTGAAGCTGGAGAGAATGTCTCTATATGGTCAATGCCATCCTTTTGAGTATGACCTTTGGAAACAAGTCTGGTTTTATACCTTTCAATGTTACTTTATGAGTCACGTTTGGTCTTAAAGACCCATTTACAGCCCCCTTGCTTTGCACCTTCCGACAACTTAACTAATTCCTAGACTTTGTTTTCATCCATTGATTTCATCTCTTCTTTCATAGCATTGAACCATTTTTTAGAATTGTTACATTCTATATCCTGTTCGAACGGGACTGAATCCTTATCAATGCTTAAGTCAAATTTATGTTCAAGTGAGTAAACTTCATAGTCACTTGAAATAGCTGGTCTTCTCTTTCTTACAGACCTTCGTAATGCTACTTTTTGTGGAATCACTTGATCAGTTATAACTTGAACATCATTAGCCGGTTCTTCATTAATATGTTCAATTTGTGGAATTAGAACATTAATTTGTTGTTCTAGTATGTTACGTATCAGTGATGCGACAAGAGGAATAACTACCAGTGGGATCATGTTTAATGTAGTAGTTTCTACTTGACTTAGAGTAGGTTCTACACGATTCTCGTGAATATCCACTTTTTACGATTCTCCACTCCCACTAATTTGACCATTTTCAATAAACTGACCATTACCAGAATCAACTATTCTCATACTATGGTTAGGACAGTAAAATCTGTACCCCTTTGATTTTTTAAGATAGCTGATGAAAAAAACTAATGGTTTTCGCATCAAGCTTGTTTTCATGTGGATTATACAACCTTACTTATACCAGACAATCCCAAATGTGAAGGTGTTGTAAACTGGGTTTCCTTCCTGTCCATAGTTCATAAGGTGTCTTAGGAACTGCTTTACTAGGAATCCTATTAAGCAGATATGCAGCGGTCTTTAATGTATGCATCTACAATGATAACGGTACAGTACTATAACTTAACATACTCCTAACCATATCTATAAGAATACTATTCTGCCTTTCGGCTATACTATTTTGTTGCGGTGTACCAAGAATTGTGTATTGGGCACATATGCCTCGACTTGCAAGAAACTTTGTAAATAGACTTGAACATTGTCCACTTTCATCAAAATTTCCATAATATTCACCACCTCTATCAGGCCTCACTATCTTCACTTTTTTATCTAATTGCCTTTCTACCTCATTAACTAACACATCTAGGATGTCCACAGACTGAGATTTTTCATGCAATAGATAAATATAACCATATTATGAGAAGTCATCAATAAAGGTAATGAAATATTTTTCGCCGCCTCAAGAAGGAACATCGAAAGGACTACAGATGTCGATGTGTATAAATTCCAGTAATTCGTTACTTCTTGTGGCTAGATGCTTTGATATATGTTTGGTTTACTTGCCTTTGATGCAATCTACACATATATCCTAGTCAACAAAATCCAATAGAGGTAAGCCTTTAGTTAACGGATCTGCTATCATTACAGTTGTACCAATATGCTCAATTGATACTTTATGTTTTTGCACTTCTTCTTTCATAGACAAGTACTTCAAATCCATGTGTTTTGCACCCTTTGAATACTTGTCATTCTTAGAGAAGAAAAAGGCTGCGGAATTATCACAATAAATTCTTAACGGTCTAGCAATACTGTCGACAAGACCAAGACCTAAGATAAAGTTCTGCAACCATAATCTATGAATTGTAGCCTCAAAGCACGCCACAAATTTAGCCTCTATACTGGAAGTAGCAATGAAGGACTGCTTTCCACTTTTCCATAAAATTGCTCCTCCAGCTAATAGGAACATATAGTCGAATGTAGATTTCCATGAGTTTACATAATTGGCATAGTCTGAATTTGAGTAACATATCACTTCGAGATGAGTTGATTTTTTATATGTGAGCATATAGTCCTTGGTGCGTTGTAAATATTTAAGGACTTTCTTTGCGGCTTTCCAGTGGTCCATTCTAGGATTGCTTTGATATCGACCGAGCATTCCAACAGTAAAACTAATATTTGGCCGAGTACACGTTTGAGCATACATTAAGCTCCTAGCTATTGACGCACAAGGAATAGACTCCATTTCCTTATGTTCCAAATCGTTTTGTGGACATTGCATTTGACTAAAATTTTCCCCTTTCTGAATCAGAACTATCCCTGCGGAGCACTTTTCTATTTTAAATCTTTCTAATATTTTCTTGATATAACCTTTATGAGGCAATACTAACAATCCTTATGATCTACCACGGAATAGTTCTGTTCCGATCACATAGGATGCCTCACCCATATCTTTCATTTCGAAATTATTAGAAAGAAAATTCTTAACATCATATAACAAAACCATACTATTCGCAGCAAGAAGGATATCGTCAACATATAGGACTAATATAATGAATTTGCTTCCACTGACCTTCATATAGATAAACCGATCAACAGTGTCTTCTACAAAACTGTAAGACGTAATGGTATTATTAAACTTAAGATACTATTGTTGGGAAGCCTGTTTCAGTCCATATATTGACTTCTTTAATTTACACACTAACTTGTCCTTTCTTGTGGCTTTAAAACCTTTTGGTTGATCCATGTACATTTCTTCATCCAAGTTACCATTTAGAAAGGTAGTCTTTACGTCCATTTGGTAAAGCTCTAAATCATAATGGGCTACCAGGGCCATAACAATTCTTAATGAGTCATTCTTTGAAACTGGAGAGAAGGTCTCTTTATAGTCAATTCCATCCTTTTGAGTATAACCTTTGGCAATAAGTCTAGCTTTATACCTTTCAATGTTGCCTTGTGAGTCACGTTTGGTCTTAAAGATCCATTTACAACTCACTTGCTTTGCACTTTCTGGTAACTTAACTAATTCCCAGACTTTATTGTCATCCATTGATTTCAACTCTTCTTTCATATCATTGAACCATTTTTCATAATTGTTACATTCCATGGCTTGTTTGAACGAGAATGGATCCTTATCAATGATCAAGTCACATTCATGTTTAAGTGAGTAAACTTCATAGTCACTTAAAATAGCTAGTCTTCTTTGCCTTACAGACCTTCGCAATGCTACTTCTTGTGGCATCACTTGATCAGTTGTAACTTGAACATCATTAGCTGGTTCTTCATTAATATGTTCAATTTGTGGAATTGGAACATTAATTTGTTGTTCCGGTATGTTGTGTATTCGTGACGCAACAAGAGGAATAACAATCGGTGGGATCATATTTAATATAGTAGTTTCTACTTGACTTGGAGTAGGCTCTACACGATTCTCGTGAATATCCACTTTTTGTGGTTCTCCACTCCCACTAATTTGACCATTTTCAATAAACTGAGCATTACCAAACTCAATTATTCTCATACTATAGTTAGGATAATAAAATTTGTACCCCTTTGATTTTTCAAGATAGCCGATAAAAAAACTACTAACAGTTCTCGCATTAAGCTTCTTTTTATATGGATTATACAGCCTTACTTCTGTTGGACAATCACAAATATGAAAGTGTTGTAAACTAGGTTTCCTTCCTGTCAATAGTTTATAAGGTGTCTTAGGAACTGCTTTACTAGGAATCCTATTAAGCAGATACGCAGCGGTCTTTAATGCATGTATCCACAATGATAAGGGTACAGTACTAGAACTTAACATACTCCTAACCATATCTGTAAGAGTACGATTGCACCTTTTAGCTACACCATTTTGTTGTGGTGTACAAGGCATTGTGTATTGTGCACATATGCCTCGACTTGCAAGAAACTTTGCAAATGGACCCGGACATTGTCCACTTTCACTAAAATTTCCATAATATTCACCACCTCTATCGGGCCTCACTATCTTTACTTTTTTATCTAACTGCCTTTCTACCTCATTAACGAACATCTCTAGGATGTCCACAGACTGAGATTTTTCATTCAGTAGATAAATATAGCCATACCGTGAGAAGTCATTAATAAAGATAATGAAATATTTTCACCGCCTCAAGAAGGAACGTCGAAAGGCCCTCAGATGTTGGTGTGTATTAATTCCAATAATTTGTTATTTCTTGTGGCTGGACGCTTTGATTTATGTTTGGTTTGCTTGCCTTTGATGCAATCTACAAATATATCCCAGCAACAAAATCCAATGGAGGTAAGATTTCATTTTTAGA
>JAOQML010007788.1:0-12482 GCA_027568935.1 Erythroxylum urbanii | reverse complement strand
TTCTGTTCTTGAGACGGAGACAATTGTTTCTGTTCTGTCCATCACAACCAAACAGCTCACTGTCTCCAGTTTTTGTTCTGTTCCGTCTCCAAATTTCTGTTTCGTTCCGTCTCCATAAACTAGAGACAGCAACCATACGGACAGTTAAGGTCATGTAGGCCGTTCGCAATGATCAACTGCCCACTCTGAATCTGAGAAGAGGGCTTGGGTAGCTTACCCTTAACCTTACTCTTAGGCTATTGGGGTTTAACCTTCTCCTTACCCTTCGTGGTTGTAAACATAGCTGAATGAGGAGAGCTCTTGATCTTCTCCTCCACTACAGCACATCGGGAAATCAAAACATTGATGTCCCAGGCCTCATCCTGTGAGATGTAGGACGTGACTAACATCTCAAACTCCTACAGAATAGTGTTTAGTGCTTGATGCACTATCAATGAGTCAGTGATCGGTATATCAAGTGCCTTCAGTCTACTTTGAAGGTGCACCATTCGGATGATATATTCGCGCACGCCTCCTTCTCTAATGTACCTCATGGAGAATAGCTCCTTGATCAAGGCGCTCTGCTCAACATTGGAAGAGACCCTGTATCTCTGGGATATGTTGTCCATGAACTCCCATGCTATGGTCGTCTCCGACAGTCCACTCAATAGATGATTCGGTATCGACCTCCTAATGGTCAAATAGCACAGCCTATTTGACCTTTCCCAGGTCGGCATAGTTGCTCTGTCAGCTTCTGGGCTGACATCTGTAAGTGGGGAAGGCCGCTGGATGTGCATGGCCATGCTGATGTCCCCAACCTCCAATGTGAAGTCCACGTCCTTCTGCCACTTCTTAAATTTAAACCATTTAAGGTTTCAATAGTGACAGTATTGTTGTTGATCGAAAAGGTGACTGAAAAACAAAAAAAATAATGTCAAAATTAGTATAAATGTAAGATAAAAGCGATAATTTAAAGTATCAAAAAGTATCTATACCGAGAGTCCGATCACACATATTATAAAACACCTTTAGGCTTAATACATAATATATATAATTAGATACTCGCATAAATGCGATTAAAGTACAAACCATTAACTCTCATGACGCTACCACCTTTGGATTAATAGAGCATTTAAGCAACGACTTTCTTCCATCTAATGCCTTTATAAATATCTCAAAACTTTATGTAAAGCCAACAACTTTGGCCAAAATAATCAAACACAAATCCAGAGACATCCCCAATATATAAGTAGAACAATCCAAAATACTGACTCGAAAAACCACGTTGGTGACTACATTTTCATAAGTATCTCAGAAAGTCCATCAACACAAGGGATATATCTTTATATCATCCTTACATCTTATATGGGCATAATGTATGTGAAAATTAATTATAAATGCAAAAACTAAATGCACAGTCAAATAATCACATACAAAAACTGAAAAACATTATCCTTAAACTTTATTTGGGATTTTAATTTGAAAATTTTCAATAAAAGTGGCCATCATATTTTTTCGAATACCGAACCTACCACACGAGACATAAAAGTTTAAGCGTCTCCCTTATGTGCAGTTTGGAGTACGAAAATGCACTCACAATCGGCTTTAAAAAATCTTTAAAATCTTTTCTAGAATCCAATTACCAATGTAATAAATCCAGAAAAATTAGAAAATCACTTTAAAAAATTCCCAAACCTAAAAACTGACCCAAAAATACCCGGGATAGCTTTATGGGAATATCTGAAATTTTTCTTTTTTTGTCACTGTTCATGTTCGTACAGCTGTTGTGGAAGACAAGTCAGATGCACGTATGGCGTGGGCATGCACACGGCCCAGGTGTAGACGCACTGCTACTGTGCACACGTCGACACGCATCCTCTATTGGCCAATACCACATGTGTAGTCTGGGCTGTGTGCGGTGCACGTGCCCCCTTTCCTACGCTTCTGGGAGTGCGGGTCGCGTCCGACGCGTGCGTCGCATCGACTTCATATGGTGAGACATGACGGCACGCGATTGGCGCATGCGTCGCACTCGCCATACGTACCGCCTTACCTCTGCCACTGTAGCGACGTCAGGCAAGTGCATGTTCAGTCGTGCCTCTGACGTCGGAGACAATTTTTGGCATCCTGGAGTCCCTTTTTGCTCTGTTTGGCCCATTTTTGGCCTGATTTTTATGGCTAGCCTTATGTATACCACTCCTACGTAATTATATACGTAAAAAAACTGGAAAACGAATCAAAATGGAGAAAAACTATATGAGATGAAAAACTAAAAAACCTTCGTTTATGACAATCTGATCACATAACCGCTTTGGTACCACGTATAATTCGTAGAACATACCTTATTACGTATACAGGATCGGTCATGAAAGGATTAAAAATGAAAGAATGCAGAATACCTGATTTTGGTTCCACCCCTTGTTCCGAAGCAGTTTTTGGCCTTCAAACGAGCTCCAATCTCCCGAGACCTTTATGGAAAGTGTTCACCAGCATGTGGTCTAGGCCTTTCTGCAGTTTTCTCAAAACACGAGCTCTCTTAACAGGTTAGAGATTCTATATGCTCGTGATTGATATAAGCAACTGTAGGAGACCATAACCTATTTATATAGCTTCCATATTGGGCTTCCCTATCACAAGGCCGATATGAACCAGGTCTATACTAAAAGGGATCCTTTTTCTACCTGAACTTCGACCTATTAATCTAGATCACTTTATTACCCTTATCTAGATCAAATCACGTAATTTAACCAGTAATTTATTGAAAAACCAAAATTACAATTAATAACTGTCCATCATAAGGGAAAATTATAAAATTGCCCCTAAAGGCAAAATTGTCTTACATTGAAGACATCAAAGACTAAAATCGACGTGGATACAAGAACATTGATTATGGAGTTTGATGGTGAAATTATTCGTTTAATATTTTTGAAGTTATGAGGTATCCTAGTGATGTTTATCCTGTTCTATCAATTGATGTCATTGATTCTTTGTCTCAAGAAAATTTTAATCTAGATATGGTAAAGACGAGTTAAAAGTCATTCTTTGCATGAGTTTAACGGAAAGCATGTTGCAAAATTCTAACTTGTTCATTACAGATGAAATGGTGCTAGCACTGTAATCACTACAAATAATAACAAAAAGATATGTATTTTAAAATGTCGAATTACCAATATCTAATACGAAATATTTATCTTCGATTGTGCAGGCACCTACAATTAAATTGAAGCAATTACCGAAGCATTTGAAATACGTGTTTTTGGGAGAAAGAGAAACATTTTCGATAATCATATCTAGGAACTTAACTAAGCTTCAAGAGGAAAAACTCATTCGAGTGCTTAAGGACCGCATCACAACTATAGGGTGGACCATAGCTGACATCAAGTGTATTAGCCCTTCGACGTGTATGCACAAATTCTATTGAAAGAAGGATCCAAACCATCAAGAGAATTACAAATAAAGTTGAATCCCCCGATGATGGAAGTGGTAAAGATAAAGATCCTAAAGTTGCTTGATGTTGGTATAATCTATCCAATTTGGGATAGTAAATGGGTGAGTCCAATCCAAGTAGTATCGAAGACAACTAGATCACTGTGGTGAAGAATGAGAATAATGAGTTTGTGCCTATAAGAATTCAAATGAATGAAGAGTTTGCATTGATTACAGGAAGTTGAATGTTGCTACATGCAAGGATCACTTTCCACTCCTATTCATCGATCAGATGCTTGAACGACTTACGGGACGATCTCACTACTATTTTCTGGATGGGTACTGGGGATATAATCAAATCTTGATAGCTCCAAACGATTAGGAGAAAATAACTTTCACATGCCTATTTGGTACATTTTCCTATAGAAGGATGCCGTTTGGACTCTACAATGCCCCAGATCACCTTTCAAAGATGCATGGTAAGTATTTTATCTGAGTATGTTGAACACATTATTGAGATCTTTCTAGATGATTTTACTGTCTATAGAGATTCATTTGATGCATGCTTGGACAATAATTGTGTACTTGAACATTGCATTGAAACTAATCTTGTTCTCCATTATGAAAATTTTCATTTTATGGTTGAACAAGAAATAGTTTTGGGACATGTAATCTTAGCTAAAGGAATTGAGGTTGATAAAACTAAGATAGAAATTGTGCGAAATTTACCCTACCCCATAAATGTCCAGGAAGTTCATTCTTTTCTTAGCCATACAGGTTTTATCATAGGTTTATCAAGGACTTTAGTAAGATTTCAACAAAACTCTGTCATTTGTTACAAAAGGATGTACCCTTTGAGTTTGATGAGGGATGCAAGGAAGCATTTGACAAGTTGAAAGAACTTTTGACGTCAGCATCGATCATTCAACTACCTAATTAGAGTTAACCATTTGAGATTACGTGTGATGCAAGCAATTTTACTGTGGGCGTCGTCCTTGGTCAGAAATGTGGAAAGATGACTCATGCTATTTACTATGCTTCCCGAACACTTAATCCAGCTCAATGCAACTATTCTGCCACTGAAAAGGAGCTTTTAGCTGTTGTGTTTGCTTTGGATAAATTTAAACCTTATTTGTTTGGTTCTAAAGTGATTGTGTATTCTGATCATGCAGCATTAAGGTACCTTTTAGCAAAGAAAGAAGTGAAACCAAGCCTGATTATATGGATTCTCCTACTCTAAGAGTTTGATTTAGAGATCAAAGACAAGAAAGGTGTAAAGAATTTAGTCGCGAATCACTTAAGTCGACTGGTGAAGGAGGAGGATTCACTACCATTGCAAGAATTGTTTTCAGATGAGTAATTACTAACACTTCAAGGTAAGGCTCCATGGTATGTTGATTTTGTGAACTATCTAATGAACCATGAGGTACCTAATGATTCAAGTAAGCCTAAATGGAACATGATAAAGAGTGAGACAAAATATTATATTTGGGTGATCCTTAATTGTGGAAGTGTTGTTATGACCAAGTGATCAGGAGATGTGTACCTAAATATGAATATGAATTAATTTTGAAATTTTGTCATTCGTATGCTTATAATGGTCATTTTGGGCCTAATAGAATTGCTAGGAAAATTCTTGAATGTAGATTTTATTGGCCAAATATTTTTCAAGACTCCTATATGTTTTGTAAAGCATGTGAATAATGCCAAAAACAAGGTAATTTATCCCATAGAGATTAAATGCCTTTATCTCCAATACATGCATGTGGAATTTTTGATGTATAGGGCATCGATTTTATGGGACCATTTCCTTCTTCTTTTGGTTTTGTTTACATTTTGTTGGATGTGGATTATGTTTCTAAATAGGTGGAAGCTAAAGCAACTAGAACTAATAATTTTAACGTTGTTACAAAATTTGTCAAGTCCAACATTTTTTCTAAGTTTGGAACACCGAGAGCATTGATTAGATATGAAGATGGATGCGGTGGGTAAACAGAGGAAACTGCAACTACAAGAATTAGAAGAGGTTAGACTATAATCTTATGAGAATGCAGAAATTTACAAAGAAAAGATGAAACGATTTCATAACAAGATGATTGTTAGGAAGAATTTTATGGTTGGACAAAAGTTCTTCTTTACCATTCATGACTTAAGCTTTTTCCAGGTAAATTGTGTTCCCATTGGATTGGACCTTTTGTTGTTACTAATGAATTTTCATATGGTGCAGTTGAAATTAAAAGCTTACAGACTAACAAGAAATTCAAATTCAACGGTCATCGACTGAAACCCTTCTAAGAAGGATTCCAAGTCGAGTATGTGGAAGTGATCAGGTTAGAAAACCCTTATTATGAAGACCAAGCAATTTGGAGTGAGCCAACGATCGTAAACAAAGGCCTGCTTGGGAGGCAACCCAAGGGAAGTTAATTTCTGTCTCTTTACATTTTCGCAATTGCTATTTTCCTTAAGTGTCCCATTTCTTGCATTTGATGTTGCATTGGGGACAATGTAAATTTTAAGTGTGAGGATGGGGATCTTAGTTTGATACTAGCTTTTATGTATTTTTTTAGCTTAATTGTTGCTTATGTGACTTCTTGGGTGTTTTTAAAATCAAACAAACAAAATCTAAATTTTTTCTTTTAAGATTATTTAGTCATAATTAGAGTGTGAATTAACTAGAAAAATCCATAGCAACTTTAACATGTACTTTTGTTCTTATGATTAGTTAATGTGCATTATTCTTTAGAAGAACAGTGACTAGTAGTAAACAAAAACCAGTGAGGTTTTAAGTCATATTAGATTGACACATTCATATTAGTCTTACTGTCTTTGTTTTGTGTGATCTTCATAACATATACATTCTCACTTTGCATTTATTTTCTATTCGAGCCCACATTTTTATCACATGAATTTTTATGAAAATGGTTAAGTATTCTTTGTCGATTACGAGTTACATTAGCCAAATAGCCTACCCATTTATGTGAATTGTCCTTTGCTAACCCCTTTTGAGCTTTATTAGCCTTTTCTTTTGTACAACTAGAACTTGAATGTGATACGTAATAGTCGTGTTAAAGGTTATATATGGCAACTAGCGGTATTAAATCGTTAGAGATAACATAACATAAGTTAAATAATCCTAGCTTATGTGGTTGCTATTTAGATTGATTTGTTTTTCTCACTTGTAATGTGACTGTCCAGATAAACTTAGAGAGCTCTAGGTTTCTTAATAGTTAGGGTTAATTAATGAGCTCTTCTTGATTAACTACGATTTAAGGAAAAACTGAAACTAACAGAGTTTATTGTTAGTTCACGATTAATAGTCTTAAAAGAGGTGTAAAACTGATAATTCAATGACATCTACGAAATTGTGCTTAGGCTAAGATTAAACCAAAGAACTGGATTTCAACTCAATCATTAACTTTATCACTTTGCTGCTGTTTAATTTGATTTGTTTTCATATATTTAATTTTACTTTGTCTTCTAATTTGCTTCAAACTAAGAACCCCCTTGTTTTACTTATACAGATAATTTAGGAAAGTAATTGGAATTAATCTATGTGGAATCAACCTAGACTTACCGTGACCAGTTGTCTATGTACTCTTGCAATGTCGGCTTATATCCACTGACATACCACTTGCACTCTAGTAAGTAAGATTTACATAAATTTATCCACTAAAAGAAAAAGAAAACCAAATTAAGAAAGTAATTATATACTTAATTCCTATTTGCAGATTATATTGTGAAAGATGAAGTTTAGTGCTGATTTCTTACGGTAGTACGTGATGTCAACTCCATGATCCTGAAGAGCAATATAAGCCACTTCATTTATGTTATTGACTAGAGTAAAGAAAGTTAGCTTCATGTAATATGGAAGCTCGTTCATCATTTTTATATCCCACTTGAAACCAAATAAAAATATCCTATTTTTCAAATTCTCTTAAACCTGAATTAAAGTTGTTCTTAATTCAATTTAAATATATAGCGACTACCCTAACCTTTCAAGGTAGAGGTAAAGAGGTCAAGTTCATCTAAGGTTCCATATACATCGTAAATGTCATCAATTGTTATACCAAGTTGACTGTATTTTGTGCTTTGTGTTTTAAAATAACTATACTTTGGCTTCGCTATAACCTCAAGTGTCCACATGAAACTCTCAAGTATCCCATCTCTTGTAAAGGTTAATTTTTCTTTAAAGCCTATGTGAAGAGACCACCTTAAGAAAGTAAACATAAACTTTTAAGAAGTGAGTTGTTTTGATTTTACTATGTAGAACACATAAGAACATAAGCTTACTCGGATGCTTGTTTCAGATCCCCCTGATGAACTACCTAAAGCCTGTTGTACTCCATTTTTGTAGGCTCAAGAAGCATAAGATTCATGGATTGTTTTTTTAGCACATATCCATGTACCACCTAGCTTCCAACCTTGCATTCTCCAATGTAATGGGAGCTTCGGGGAATGACTAGCTAACATGGGAATGTAATCACCTTTGTTGTAGTTCACATACTCTTAAAGATACTTCCTTTCAAAATCTGTTGCATCCTCTAAGATGCTCTCACCTTTTTCCATGAGGAATGATGCCTCGTATAAAGATAATAACCCCTTCTTGTCCTCACACAAACATGCTTTGAAGTTTTGTTGATTATCCCTAAAGATGTCAAAAATCTCTGCTATTTATTATGTATACTAGATTGATGATGAAGAGCTCATTGCACATGATATAAAAAATCTCTCCTCCAACCTTGTGAAACCTTAAAATTGTGTTATCTTAAGAGTCCGAACTCAAGAGTTTCATTGTACAAATCATTATTCGATGAGGTATTACTATGCTTTTTATCTTTGTAAATTCTCTCCAATATGGTTTTTATCTTATTTTCGAAAACACAATCAAACCCAAGTCTCTGAATTATGTCAATCAGTTCTAACTGATCCAAATGATTCATTGTTTTATTCCCTAGCATCGCCCTCACATCTTCCTTGAGCTTATTGATCCGTTTTGTGGATGACTCCACCTGCACAAACAAGTAGAAATTGAAGTGCCAACAACACCATAGAAGAGAGAGTGAAAGCAATAAGAAGACATTACCAAGAAATCACTTGTTAGTGACTAGATGTAATTATAGTCCCATAAAGCAGATTGTTAGTTCCCAGATCTACGGGTTATTGTCTAGTCGGAGACTTTAGGGTTGTGAACAAGCAATAAGTTTTAGTTTCTTGAAGGTAAGCTTGTGACACTGCAAATTGAAGAGGAAGCAACCAAGGGAAGGGTCATTTTCTTTTAGAAGTTAGTTAAATGCATATCTGTAATTATTATATATAAGATATTGTGAAGGCAATGAGGCTTTGAATTTAATGGTGAAGCTTTGTTTTTAACGGAAATTAAGGTAAGACTAAGTATATAATTCTTTTGTCACGTTTTTCTATTGTTTATATAGAGATAATGAATAATATTTATTATGAGTAATCATACGTTTAATTTTATTTTATAAATAATTAGTTTCTAAACTTCAAATCATCAATATCGAAGGTTATAAAGAAAATTGCAAATTTTTTGTGATTCCATTTCCATTTCCATCAAATAAAAATATGAAAAGATCAAAACATGGTAGCTAACAAGGTCATATGTATAGAAGCAAGCATAAAGACCAAGGAATAGCAAAGTAAAAGGGTCATATATCAGACTTAACGATGCATTTATGGCAATGGCAAGTTTTCGTCTAAAATAGCCTAACATTGAGCAGACCCGATAAAGTTTAGACTTTAATTGAGTAGGTTAAAATGTTTGGATCTAAATTAATCAAATCAAAAAACATTTGGCCCAAAATTAGGCATTTAGCCAATTTTGGGGGGAATGTGTTTTAATTACTGCCTATTTGATTAACATTACCCTGTCATCCATTCTTGATAATAAATCTCCATTTGAAAATTTTTTAAAAAAGGTTTTCTCTTATAATCACCTTTGCGTCTTTAGATGTCTTTGTTACATTCATCACAGTGAACCCAATTCAGATAAATTTCACCCTCATGCTTCAGCTTGTATTTTTTTGGGATACCATGGGTTAAAAAGCTTATCAAGTCTGTAATCTTAGTATGAAAAAAATTCAGATATCTAGGGATATACAATTCTATGAAGACTAGTTTCCTTTATCTCCAATCCCGTTACACCTGCTGGCACATCTACTTCCTTAGCCCAACCTATTTTTAATGATCCAGCACTTACTACACCCAGTCTTTATCCAACCCTTCTCCTTCTACCCAAATTGGATCATTTGTCTGCATCGCTTCCTGCAGCTAACACTGTTGAAAACCCTCTTAACCTACCTACTTTAGTTGTTATTGTGTCGAATTTGGCCCAATCCAATTTAGAGGCTACAACCAAACCCTAAGTATCATAAACAAAATCTTACCCTCTTTTTGAACCTCGATCAAAACGAGCTTCTAATCCTCCATCTTGGCTTCGTGATTTTGTTCAAGTTGCATCCACCACGACTGAGCATGTGCTTCCTACTTCTTCTAATAATCTCTTTTATAGCTATGTCAAAGTAGGACAAGTACATTCAATTTCCAGTTATTTAAGTTATTCAAAATTTTCACCTTCACACTTTGCTTTTTTATCTGAACTTACCACCCATCGAGAACCCAAAACTTTTAATCAGGCTTCTCAGGACTCCTAATAGCAACTTGCTATGTAGGAGGAAATAGTAGCTTTGGAAGAAAATTACACTTGGTCTTTTGTTGATTTATCGATTGATAAAAAAAATTGTTGGCTCTAAATGGGTGTATAAAATCAAGTTGAAGTGTGATGGTAGTGTTGAGTGCTACAAAGCATGCCTTATGGCTCAAGGTAACACGCAAAAAGAGGGGTTGGATTACACTGACACTTTTTCTCCCCTAACCAATTGACCACTATCTGCTATCTTTTTTCTATTGCTTCTGCTAAAAATTGAGAGATTCTGCAGCTTGACATTAACAATGCCTTTCTTTACGGATTTCTTGATGAAGAAGTTTATATGCAACCTCCATTTGGCTATATTTCTCATGATGATTCTCGTGTCTGTAGACTACATAAATCCATATGTGGTCTCAAATAAGCTTCTCGGTAATGGTTTGCTCGATTATCTTCTGTTATGGTTTCTCTTGGCTTTATAAAATCCAAATGTGACACTTCTCTTTTTTTCCATATGATGGGCTCTA
Source organism: Erythroxylum urbanii (assembly GCA_027568935.1). NCBI lineage: Eukaryota > Viridiplantae > Streptophyta > Magnoliopsida > Malpighiales > Erythroxylaceae > Erythroxylum > Erythroxylum urbanii. The sequence goes on along the minus strand of JAOQML010007788.1, from coordinate 1,886 downwards.
CTTATATAAGTTCATATGTGGTCTCAAACAAGCTTCTCGGCAATGGTTTGCTCGATTATCCTCTGTTATGGTTTCTCTTGGCTTCATAAAATCCAAATGTGACACTTCTCTTTTTTCCACATGATGGGCTCTACTTATACTATCATTTTGGTTTATTTGGATGACCTCCTAATTGCGGGTAATTGTTCAGATGCTTTTTCTTCTATTAAATCTTCTTTGCAGGCTCATTTCAAATTAAAAGACCTTCGGAAAGTTAAGTACTTTCTTTGTCTTCAAGTAGCTCACTCTCGTACAACCATTTTCTTGAATCAATGTAAATGTGCGTTGGATCTTTTGGAAGAAGCAGGTTTATTGTGTTGCAAGCCTTCCTCTCTTCCCATGGCTCCTCAGATAAATTTGTCTCTTGATAAGGATGTTCCTTTTCATGATCCCAGTCGATATCGTTGGCTTATTGGTCGACTGCTTTATCTTTAGCTTATCCGACTAGATATTACATTTGTTGTTCGGTCACTCAGTTAATTCATACAAGAGCCTCTCAAAGCTCATTATAAGGCTACTATAAAAATACTACGCTACATTAAGGGCTCTCCTTATTAGGGTTTGTTCTTTCCTCGCAATAACTCTCTTCATCTTTGTGCCTATTGTGATTTTGATTGGGCTAGTTGCAAAAATACACGTCGTTCGACTACTGGTTGGTTTGTACAGCTTGGTGATTCTCCCATATCATGGAAAACTAAGAAGCAGCCTAATGTTTTCGGTTTATCTACCGAGGCTGAATATCTTACTATGGCCTCCACCACCAGTAAGATCCTATGGCTTAAAGGTTTACTTTGAGATTCACCTATTCCTCATTCTACTCCTGTGGACCTTTACTTTGATAATCGAGTAGCTCTTCACATTGCTGCTAATTCTATTTTTTATAAAAGCACAAAATGAATTGGGATTGATTGTCACTTTATTTGGATCACATTTCTTCTTATCAGCTTGGTACTGCTTATGTTCCTTCCAATCTTCAGAAAGTTGATATCTTCACTAAGGCCTTGGGTAATCAACAGTTTCATTTCCTTAAAGGCAAATTTCTCGTTCTTAATCCCCAGGCTTCAACTTGAGAGGTAGTGTTAAGATTGAGATATCTATTCTTTATATGATTCTACATTTATTGTAAATGATCTTGTATGTCTCTTTGTTATGATTTGGATATCTTTTTATAAGATTCTAAGTTTATTGTGTAACATCTTGTATAGGGGTGGACCTAATATAGAGCATGGGGTTGCATATGCAACCCCAATCAAAAAAAATGAAAAAAAAAGCCTCAATATTCCAGCCCCAGTAAGAATCGAACAGGGGCAAACCCAAGATTTGAAGGATGGGGTTACGCAGTTTAACTGAGAATGTATTAGAAGGCATACTTAAACTAAGTTCTAGATTCACATCCATAAGTAAAGCATAACATGGAAGGTAAATGCACAAATAAAGCACAAAAAGACGACACTCCATTAACCTGTTACAAAATTCAACAGTAGAGTATCTTGAGTCTCACATAAAGGCTCGCTAGGTTCTTGTGATGGTCTAGCCCCCAACAGCTTAATCTCCATATCTTCATCTCCACTCCATCTTGATTGTGAGAATCCTTTAAGATAACACATAATCATCGTCAAGAAACTAAAAAAACAAACAAACACACTTGTGCACAAACACGCTAAAAACATAACATGGAGTCATCCAAACTTGATCGTTACCTTTACTCATTGCCACTGCGACGAGGTTTCATATTTTGGAATTGTCTTGCAATATCTTTATAAGATACACCTTCAAACAAATCTCGCTCCACATAAGTGACTAAATTATCATTTAAAAATTCATCACTCATGCTATTACGAAGTTTG
>JAOQML010007692.1:0-27117 GCA_027568935.1 Erythroxylum urbanii | reverse complement strand
CACGTGTCTCTAAAGCTTCTCCGTTCTTTAATGTTGACCCTAAAACACTAACAAACACATCAAGGTATCTCAAAAACATAATATTTAAGCTCAAAGACTTGTACTAACCTATAAACACTTAAAACATAAATAATTATCAAACTAATATAATTCTAACCTAAACACAAACTAAATGATTGAATTAACAATTAAATTCATATCAAACTAAGCCCTAAAACACGATGCAATTTATATTTATCAGTGGTAATTAGTAGTGTGGTTTCCATAGTTAATTCAGATAATAATTTGTTGAACACGAAAGTTAGATTAGTTCATTATTCGAGTTGATTTAGAACCCAACTGTTAATTTTATTAAGAAAACTATCCAATCATTTCCCTTAATCATTTATAGGAAATTAAATTATTGAAATTAAGTCTCAAGAGTCTTCCATTTTGATTAATCTATTTGTCTTTTCTTCCAGTTGATTTCATTTACTTTTCATTCTATTTTGTGATTTTCATTAAAGTCTTCACTCAATAAATTAGGATAGAATGTTTAGGATTACATTTGTCTTTATTTTTCTTTTGTTTAATGTTAATTTACATGGACCAATTTCACCTCTGTGGGAGACTACAACTATCTCGTATACTTGCGGGTAGGATAGCCTAGGTATTTTTAGAATTTATTTGGGCACAACAAGGATCTTAGTTTTTATGCATTTTTTAAGCTTAATTGTGGCTTATGTGACTTCTTAGGTGTTTTAAAAATCGAACAAACAAACATAAACGTTTTTTATTTTTTCTAAGACTATATAGTCATAATTAGAGCATTAATTGACTAGAAAAATCTATAGAAACTTTAACCTGTACTTTTGCTCTTGTGATTGGTCAATGTACATTATCTTTAGAAGAGTAGTGACTAGTGGTGGATAAAAGCCAGTGAGATTTTGAGCCTTATTAGACAAAACACATCTATATTAGTCTCATTGTTTTTTTGTTTATGTGTGACCTTCATGACATGTACATCCTGACTTTGCTTTGAATTTCACTTTGAGATCACATTCTTATCACATGCATGGACATGAAAATGATTAGGCATTATTTGTTTTCATAAGCTACATTAGCTAAACAGCCTACCCATTGATACGAGTTTTCCTTTATTAAGCCCCTTTTAGATTTATTAGCTTTCTTTTTGAGCTAACCACATTTCATGCTTTAAACTGAACCAAATGTCCTACCCAAGCCTTAAAGCTAGTGGAGCATTTGTTAATTGTTAATAATTATGGATGTACAAAAATATAAGTTTGGTAGTGTGCATATGTATAAGATGGTTATTATTATTGGGACACCACTTTATATTTTATTAATAAAATTCCCATGTTAATGTAGCTTCTTCCAATTTTATTAAAAATAATAATAATAATAATAATAATAATAATAATAATAATAATAATAAATAAGAGAGAAACAATAAGAAAATTAAGAAAAATGTTTGAATAAAAGTTCCAAGGAGGAAATACATTTAATTTGAAAATTTGTTCATTTATCTCTCATCCTATAAGTTGTATTGAATGGGAGAATTGAGTATGTTGAATATGAGGTAAATGTTGTTTTAGTGCTTAATGCTTCATGTGGCTTATGGTGCAAGAGCTTGAATTTGAGTGATGAAATATAATTATTACATTCATCATAATTGACAGTACATAGTTTTGAATGAATGTTAATATGTGTGCTTGATGTTTCATTAAGTGTTGCTTTTGCTTCACTCGGTTGATGGATTTTATGCTATATTACCCAAATTCATCTTACCTTATCCAAGCCCACATTACAACCTTAGAAAATTCCTTTGATTCATTATTATGCATGTGAACTTTGGTGGTAGAGAAATGAAATGATATGCAAATTTATGGAATGCCTTAATTATAAATGGTATTTAAGTGTATCCATTAATTTACCATGTTTAAATACATTTTTTCCCAAGTCTGCCTCTAGATTGCTCAGTTTCTAAAGATAATGAAAGTTGATTGATCATGAGTAGAAGCATTGCATGTTGAGTTCTTACTATGGTTTTTGAAAGTTATTAATTTTTGCTTATGATTATGTATTTATGGGAAATATGGAAAATGAGTAAATATTTTGGTTTGTGACTTCGGTTTTGACGATTTACCTGAGGACGGTCAAAAGGTAAGTGTGTGGAAATTTGATATGTGCTTAATTTTAATACATTTAATCCTTGACACTTAGTGATTACTGTTTTAAAATGCTTAAGACGCTCACTTTAGTTTATATTTGATCTTAGGTATAATTTGGAAGCATAATAGCTAAAATGAGCTGAAAGCGCGCTTGTTGAGCCATATTCTTGAGATTAACACTCAATTGGCTTTATAGAGCAAGAAAGAGAAGCGTTAGAATGAAGAGGAAGCAAGAAAATACCAAAAGAAATAGAAAGATGCAATGACATGGCTATAGAAGGTGTCTCACAAGCATGAAAAATTTGTAATGTTTGTGATACTAGTGTCACACCCATGTCAAAATTGTCATGACATTAGTGTCATAGGCATGACAGCCCATGACACATTCTAAAAGGTGTGACACACCAAGTCTCGCCTTTAAACTTGCCACTTGTCCACTATAAACCTAGTTTTTTACTATAAAAACAAAGTTTTTATGATGACAGAGGTATTTGGGAAATAAATGTGATTTTCTTCATTCTCTCTTTAGTTTTTCATATCTTAGAGGCTATTCATGGGTCTTTCTTAGAGATTGATGGAGAAGAAGGAGGGTTAACCTCACTGATGTTGGTTTAGAGGTGAAGTCAATGCTAAGGAGCACATTTAGGCATATCCTTATTGTACATTGCTTTCTTTCCCTCTTTTCAGATTGTTTACATTATCTTGTATGCATTGACTGGGTATTGTAAGAGAATAATTTTGATGCTTTATTGAATTTTTTCATGAACAACTATTTCTAGAACTTGAATACAATACATAATAGTCGTGTTTGAAGCCATATATGGCAACTAACGGTATCAAATCGTTAAGGATAATAACTTTTGTTGAAGTTAATATGTTCAATCAACAAATCCTAGTTTGATGTGTTCTTTTAAAAACAATAATGAATGTACATGGTCTAAAAATGTAGAAGTTCCTGAATAAAAGATGGAAAATCCTGTGAAACCACATTACACACCACTATTGTAAGTGTTACAAAGGTCTTTTTAAGTACCGAACTTATACCATAAGTTGCACCCACTCATTTGCACAAAAATCTTACTTAGATCCATTTAAGCAAGATTCAGCCCTTGCACATGATCGTCAACTACCAACCTTATTCTAAAATGCCTCACGTCCTTTGCAATGTTTAACGCTCACACTCGTAAGAAAACTATGAAAGTAATATTAATGGCAACAATAGAAGTAAGAAGAGATACAACAATAATGCTAACCTTTATTACTTCACTCAATATATGCAAAGGAATGCTCTCTCAACTCTATATGTGAAGAGCAAGGCTCAAATGAGCTATATATAGGCATCCAGGCTTGATGGCCAAGTTAAAATCCTAATAGAACTTTACTACCTAAGATCACATCTTATCCCATCAGATTACATTGTTATCTAATAAGATGTCATCCCCATATAAATATGACACTATCTAATAAGACTTATCTACATCCCAACTAAGAATATAGAAGATTACGCATGATCTATCCATATCCATGAAGATGTCCACTATCTTTAATAATCCTTTTGCATGGTCTTTATCTCTTGAAGCTGATGTTTAATCCTCGTGATCTATCTGCCACATCATCCAAGATCTCCACATGATCTCTATTCGTTCATGATGAGTCATCCAAGCCAAAGCTAGTCATAGCAGATTAGTTTGGTCTAATACTTCCCTATATTGAGTGTATTAGCCATGGTCCATTCATTTAAGCATATACTAAGTCCTTAGTCCATCAAGGACTTAACCTTAGCCATATCAGCTTGTATAAGGTCCAAACCTCTACTAGAACTCGCACCATGCTTGATCTAACTCACTTAGTCACCTTAGAGCTTTCTAATGCCACTGCCATGTGTGTGATCCAGCTAAAATTCCACCCAAGACTAATTTCCAGCTAATTATAAAGTGCCTTCATATGCTAAGGGGCTAACAATCAATGCCCTTGTAGAACTATTTTAAAGGTAGCCATTCACCTGATCCTCAAGCTACTACAAAGTTATATCTTTCTCCCATGTAGCTTTCATGATTGGCTTTCTGTTTCACTGGATTAAGAAGTCGGTCTGTCGGTTCTTCTTATATTTCCCTATTGTTCTGTGATCCAAGATCTTCTCTACTTAATCCTCAAATAGTTTTCTCATAACTGATGGAGCTCTTTTCACTTGACTCCTATTCAGATTTGATGCATTCTTATAGTAAGGTTTGAGAAAACTAACATGAAAAGTATGGTGTACTTTTAATCTCTTAGGTAACTTCAACCTGTATGCCACATTCCCCACTTTACTCAGCATTTCAAATAGTCCATCATACTTTGGCACCAATCCATGATGCATTTGCTTGCTCAAGATTTTCTTCCAAATTTTTAGGATAAGTTTTAAAAATACCTTATCTCCCATTTCGAACCCTAACGGTCTCCTTTGTAAGTCTGCTTGCTTCTTCATCTGTTGAGAAGCTTTTCAAAGACTATCCCTTGCCTCATCTAACAACTCTTGCTTCTCCATCACAAACTTGTACATCGTAGGAAACTTGCCACCATTCCTTTGTTGTGAAATCTCGAGTGGAGTGAGAGGTTGTTGTCCTAAAACTATCTTAAAAGGACTCTTCTCGTGGCAAAAGATATATGCAAGTTATAGCAAAATTGTGCAGTATCAATCAAACTTAGCCAGTTTTATTGACTTCTATTTACATAATGCCTTAAGTACTCCTCCAATACTATTGATCCTCTCCATTTAGCCATCCATATGTGGGTAAATTTTCATTGAAAACTTCAAAATGAAACCCATCATGTTGAAAAGGGATGTCCAGAATTAGCCTGTAAATTTGGCATCATGACCACTCATAATGTTTGTAGGGACTCTAAAATACTTCACCACGTTCTTATTGAGCAAATCCACTATAACATTTGAGGGAAATGATGCTGGTTCTAGACAAAGATTCCATACTTGGAGAAATGATCTACAATCACCATGATTGTCACCATATTGTCCACCTTTGGAAACCCTTCAATGAAAATCATCAAAACTGACATCTATAGTTTTTCGGGAATGGATAAGGGTTGTAGCAAACCTACTTTGTTAGACCCCCATTTCTAGAGTCTAACTCATGAGTCAAATGTGAGTGCATCACATTGTAGGGTTGTTTGGATCAAAAAATAGAAAAGGGATATATAAATAAAAAAATCCACCTTGCACCCTATGGAGTGTCACTAACTTTTAAAAATCATATCTCTCAACTCCGATGTCCAAAAAATTACAAACTTTATATCATTGGAAAACTAAGAGGATAAACTACAACTTCAAGAAGACAACTTTATCTAAATCAGCCTAGATTAATACAATTTTTCCCGTGAAGTCAGAATATAGATTTTACCTCTATGAATGCTTGAAAATGCAATGCGAAAGCTTAGAAAGTCATGAGCAAAACATAAATATATTTCGTTAACTTCAAAAGAGTGTAGTTTTACAAAGCTTTAATAGGCATTTCAAGACACAAATACATCGTTGGACTCATAATAAAAAATAAAAAATATACATGAATGAGTAATACTTGAAATGCAGCTAAAGCCTTGAGTTTTTGTATACTAACTTAAATACAAAAATATACTGACTTGGAATGGTGCCTTGACTCTCGATCACTCGATCTCTTGCTCGTCACCTGGAGATGGGGAGGAAGGGGTAAGGTAAAAGCTCATGGGAAGCAAGTTTATAGCAGAGAAACAAGCAAAACCATTGAAAATATTCATGTCGTAGAAGACATGTATTTCTCAAACTTATCAAATAATTCATAAACAACATAAGACATGTATTTAGCAAATTCTCAAACTTGTCAAAAAAATCATAAACAGCATAAGCAAGCATAATGGTTTGGGTTGTCCATATAAACATGATGGAGTAGCCTTGCAGCTAAACTATATACATGAGGGAGTTCTTGCGAAGCTCCTATAAATATGAGGGAGTTCATAATGGAGCTCCATACCACTAGTAGGTAGGTAGGAGAAGCCTTTAACATAGTCAACGTACACATGATATAACATGATGGACACCACAAACTTAAACACAAACATAAATTTCATAACTTGTAATCATATTACACAAAAGGCACATTTCGAAAACATGATGTCCTTAAGCATGATATATTTCAAATACAATTTCCATCATTATTTCATGAATCATCATCATGATTCATGTACCAAACATGTAACAAATACTTAAATCATTTAAGAAACAATAAATGCAACATTTATAAAGCAATTGAAATCATTTAAATCTATTGATTAGGAAAATACTCATGGCTCATTAACTCAAATTATAAACATGTAACCCACCTGGATCCCATACTTAAAAACTTGCTTAAAAATGCCCCTCTTCTTGCTCCTCTTACCTTTCTTGACTTCCTTTAACATTGGCAAAAAATCCAATTCAATGGGAATACAAAATGGGAATCCAAATAGCATATTTATTGATTCTAGAATACTTAAACCCATGTATTTCCTAAGCTTCATGATTCGAAATTCCTTTCAAGTTCCAAAGGATTAAAAAAAAAGGGCTTACCTTGAATCTTCACCAAACAAAGAGATTTTCAGCTCCAATGGAAGCTCTTCTCTTCCTCTTCCTTTTTCTGTTCTTGAATAATCTCAAATTCCTAAAAACTAAGAAAAGATTAAACCTAAGCTTGTCTTCTTCTTTTTCTCTAAATGGACGAAACCCTTCCTCTCCTTTCTTTCTCTTTTACTTTCTCTCCCTTCATTTTACGTTCTTATTAAGGCTTCTGTAAAATGACTTGGCTAGAAGATGTCATAATGATTTTTATTATTTAAGCATTGGTTTCTAGCCTATTTCTTTCCAGAACACATGATATAATTTGGATGGGGATTGTATTCTAAAGGGAGATGTTGTTTGTGTAATTTTTAGATATATTAAGACTAATAGAAGTCTAGTTTCAGGGGGTATAAGAATTATAGAGTGTTTTATGAGTTAACTTAGATGTTTCTTACTATGATTGATTTGTTTTTGGTTAAATTTTAGTTATTGAATTGTTATATATCTGATTGTTATAATTCTGGACATTGTTGGTCCAAGGAGTTTAATAATCGAGACTATATATGGAAGTGTTTCCAAATTGAATGTCAATTACTGATTATATGATTAACCTTGAAATGCTTATTTGGTTCAAATTGAATTTGAATTTTGGAAAATCAGTTACACTGATGAAAGCAAATGATGTGTAAGATGACTCATATCATTGCATTTGACATTCATGATGAGTTAATGGGAGTTGTGATCAAAATGACCAACATGCAGACATTTATGGCGAAATGGTCGTAATTAGGGCCTAAGGCTCATAATGTGAAATCAGGGCTTAATGCTCGTAATTTGATATAAAGGCTTAATGCTCGTAATGTGATTAGGGCTATAATGCTAGTTAAGCTGGCCAGTAGAAATTTGTTTGAAACTGTTAGTAGTGTGCATATGTGACTTTTTTACTGATATTCTGACTTATTAATAATATATTATGAGGTATTTTTTTATATATGCATGTATATTGTTTATGTAATGTGATTTATATTCCATGAATAGTATTAGGCTTATGTCGTCAAGTATGTGACTTGATAGTAAAAACTATAAGCATTATAATACTATTCTAAACTGTCCCTAGTCGGTCGTTATTGGTGGAATGATAATTAATTAAGGCTAGTATGTGTTCTAATTGATGATCACGTTTTACCGATCATGGATATGAGTTATTAAATCAGAAACATAGATATATGCTAGAGAACATATATTGGACCGACCCACAGAGAGAACACTACATGGTTTCATGTCATTAGTGATTCTCAATATGGTTTGACTTTAGTCCTCTGACTTGAAGTCATCATGGTTCCCTACATGAGGAGTTCAGTGTTTTGATGTTAGACTAAGTTATCTTTAACCGAATAACAAGTAGTCTTATGTTAGACATTAAATGAATCATACGGAGGGATGTGAATGACGTAGATGGGATTTGTACCTCTTTTAAATGAGAGAGATATCATTTGGGCCTCTTGACAAGTATGACTGAAGAAATGCATGGTCATGCTCAAATGAATTGTTGAGGAGTCATCAATGTAATTTGTTATAGTCAGTCAACTTGGGAATCAAGAAACTATGATTAATCAAAGGTTGACATGTACCATGCCTTGTGATTAATCTTAATATCGTGTTACAAAGGGGCTGAGTTTGGAACCATAGTTACAGGTTAAATCGGATTACCGATCCTCATTTGATTTGGGTAGCCATAATGTCTTGCTATAGGCCACTTATGACTCATAGGTTTTGAAGTGTGATCAAGCCCATTACTAACATCAAATGAGCCTTCAGGGTCGCACACAAAGAGTGATGTGATTTGGGCTTATTCTCTTGGGACTAATTTATTAGGCACTAAATAAATATATGTGGATATATTCATTGGGCTAGATTGAATTAAGTTGTCAGGCTTTTATTATATGAGATATAATATAGGCTTAAACTTATTAGGCTTCCATAATCTTAATAGGTTTAGGATTATAATATTCTTATTCCTAATAGGAATAGGGATTAGGGTTTCTCTATAAATAGAGAACTTAAGTCTCATTAGAGATGATACGAAAACCCTAGCCACCTAGACCTAGTCGTTTGTTCTTCTTCTAAGAGAAAAATTGTGCAGCATTCTAAAGTATTTTAGAACGTGCTAACACATATTAGTCGTTGCCCGAATCATTCATCCTCGTGTGGATACCAGTAGAGGACATTCGCATGCTGCAGCGTCTATAAATCTGAAAAACAAATACCAATTCGCGTCAAGAGGTAATTTCGTACATGTTGTGAAATTTTGATTATAGTTATTGTTATGTAATGTGGTCCATTCAGTTGCGTATTGTGAATAACTGGGCGATCCATCAGAAACCTAGGGCATGAGTTGGCATATTTGATCACAATAAAAAAAAGAAATAAAGCACATGTGCGTTTGCATTCACATTTTTGCATATATGATATGTTCTAATTGAATCAAAATATTATAATACATCTGGATATCATTGATAATATGATGTAGTGATTAGAACTATTCTATGTTATATTGATTATTGATGTGTAATAATATGTTGCTGGAATGATCCTCTATGATATGACTTACGTGAGGGCATCGATGATGGTTCACTCACTGAGTTCGCAAACTCATCAAAATTGCAATGTTGTTTTCAAGTCTAAGATAGATATAGCTAGTTTAGTTTAGAGTATAACTTTTGCATTTGGACATGAATTAGAGTTTAGGATCAGTTGCACCTACAAATGTCTCTAGTTATTTTGCATCAAGAATAATATTGTCACATTTTCTTGTTGATATCAGACTTTCTTTATGTCCTTTGAATATTATACAAATTGTGGTATACTGCGGATTGCTACTTGGTGTATGTTTTGGGTATTAAATATAATGCTAAGATTTATGAAATGATTTGATATATATATATATATATATTGTTGAGACAATTTAAAAGGAAGTTGAACTTTCTTTTATGTGGTTTACATAAGTTAAATATGTATTTTTGACAATGAGGTCAAAATTTGGCAATTTGTTGATTAAAATGCCTCTGTGCTATATGAAATTATGTCTAAAGTGGAAAAAATATTTTTTAATTGATTCCTAACATATCATTTCAGTAGAATATAGCCTCAAATATCCTTTAATATGCTTGAGAATATCCTCTATTAGAGTGGTATGTTACAGCTGCAGCTGTAATTTGCTCCATCATGTTTGACTCCACCCTTGTAATGACATATAATGTCATTGTGAACACATCCTTTTGACTCAATGCGTCCGCTACATTGTTGTGAGTCCTCAGTATATGCTCCCATACTATATCACACCCAATAAGGAACTCTTACCACTATACTTACTTTGCGGACAACTTTTTTTAGGTCCTAAAAAATGTATTAGCAACATTATCCTTATAAATAACGAACTAATTCCTAATAAATTCATTTGTTATATCTCAAGGCAATGCACCACCACAAGCATCTCTTTCTTATGTGTTGAGTATCGTCGCTTTGCACTGTTGAGCTTTCAGCTCTCAAATGCTACGAGATGACCTTCTTGTACTAGGACTCCACCGATGGCTTTATTTGATGCATCTATGTGTACTTTAAATGGAAGATCAAACTTTGACAGCTTCAACATAGGCTTAGTTGAGATAATAACTTTAAATATCTCGAATGCTTCCTGACACACAACCAACTAACCCTACTTTTGCTTTTTCTTCAGCAAGTCCATCAATGATGCCACTTTCTTCGAATATCCCACTATAAGCTTCCAATAGTAGTTTGCCAATCTTAGGAAACCCTATAACTCTCGTACTATTGTGGGAAACCTCCACTCAACTATTGCCTTTACCTTCTTTAGATCCATTCTAACCTGACCCTTACTCACTAAGTGACCCAAGAATTTGATCTCCAACTATGCAAATTCACACTTCTCCATCTTCACATAGAGCTTGTGTTGCTTTAGTAGCTCGAACACTTTCCTTAAATGATCCACATATTTTGCCATACCTGTACTATACACCATGATATGATCGAGATGCACTACTATAAACTCATAAAAGAAATCACACAACACATCGTTCATCAGGTTGCAAAATATTGTAGGGGTATTATTCAATTCGAACATGACTAAAAATTTGTACGATCCATACCAAGTCACAAACGATGTCTTCTGCTCATTGCCTCGGCTATCTGCACTTACCAACACCCATACCGAATATTGAGCTTCGTGAAAACTACATCTCTCAACAAATTGCCCATCAAATCTTGAACTAAAGGAATAAGATACTTATTTTTTATTTTTACCTTGTGTAAGGCTTGATAGTCCCTGCACATCTAAAGTGTTCCGTCTTACTTCTTCTAGAACAGCTCTGGGGCACCATATGGGGCTTTAGACGATTGGATAAACCTTGCCTCTAACATTTCACCAAGTTACTTTCGAAACTCCCTTAACTCTAATGGGGACATCCTATATGGGGCGCTTATAGGTGGGACAACTTTAGGAACCTACTCAATCCTATGATTTACCTCTCAATGAGGGGAAGAGTTTTAGGCAACTCTTTCAACATCAAGTACTAAAAATCCCTTTAAAAACTTACAACTGCATCAGAGACTTCCACCACGTGGTCCTTATCAATCTCCCACATGGCGGTGAGATAAGTCTCCATAACTTTCTTTAACCCTTCTCGATGCTTATGTTCGATACATATGCCACTGTCACTGTATCATCTATTGTTCCACTATCGGACCTACAACAATTAACAAAGAAGGAATTTTTCTCATATATGATCATTATAGCTTCCAAACTTGGATATAGCACCTCCTTTGCTGCCTGCAAGAAATTGATCCCCAGTATCAACTTGAAATCTTTAAGTGGTATGACCATGCAATTAAACTTGCATGTAGCTCCTATAACTGTTTGTGCCTTACCTATAGGGGTCTTCATCTTCATCTAGGTCTTTAACACCTTAGGTCCTAACTTATACACCATCTTTTCCGCCATGAAAGAGTGCATCGCACTAGTATCTAGCATTGTGGCTACCTCCTTCCCATTGAATTGTATTCCTACATACATCAACTTATCAAAAGGATTGGACTCACTCTTAACTGCGTTCAATAAGGTGATTGGATTCTTTCAAATCTTCCTCTTATTCTTTGGCAATCAGAATGTTTAGCTTCTCCTTCATTATAATTCTCTCACAAAATGTGGACCACTATATAGGTAACAAGCAAGTTTGCTCTTTTTAGAGGACATCTCCCAACTCTTGAAGCCACTGTGTTGCTTACCTTTCCCCTTAAAACCTCCCTTATTAAAGTCTTTCTTCTTTTTTCCCTCGCTCTTCTCTTATTGGGCTAGGCCTTTTCCCATGAAAGAATTAGAGGAGCTCACCTTAGTTTCCTTTATCAGTTAAAAGTCCACTAAAGCATTAACAGCTGCGATTCCACAAATCACGTCCGTCACATTTTGCCTCTACAACTCCCTTTGTACCCATGTTTTTAACTCGTACAAAAAGTTAAAGAGCTTATCCATATCTAACATATTATCAATATCAAGAATTAGAGAGTTAAACTTTTTAACATACTCCTTTATCGTTCCATCCTATTTCATATTCTTCAAGGCATCCCTCGTGAGCCAAAAAATGTTCATCAAAAGGAATTAATCCTTTAACTCCTTCATCTTTTCCCACGTGTCGATGGGATCTCTACCCACACTGATCTTAGTAAAGGTCCTCGTTCTCCACCAAAGCTTGGCATCTTCACCCAAGTATACAGCTGTCACATTGACCTTCTCAGCATCGAGTATCTTAGCAACTTTAAAGTACTGATCCATATCAACAAAAGTTTTTAAGCTCTTTTAAAAGCTTTGAGCTCTCATACCTTCACCTAGGTGCACTTGACACGTCCACCCTCCTATGTTGATCATCATCTTGAACCTAGTATCCTGTTTTTCCTTTATTAATTCTACTATTTGATGCTGTAACTATTGGATTTGTTCTACCAACAACTCCATTCAAGTGTTGTAAGAAATGACCTCCTCTTTACCTTGAGGAATTGGACAAATGAGTGCTCCCACTTTATTGATACGCTATGTCATATTGCTACCTCCCATCATTTCAAACTATAGCTTACCAATTGTTACAAAGGTCCTCTTTAGTACCGAACTTATACCACAATTGACGCCTACTCCTTTTCATGACAATCTTACTTAGATCCATTTAAGTAAGATTCAGCCTTCCCACGTGATTGTCGATACAAAAATTATACCTCGTAGTTTTTAACTCTCACACTCGTAAGAAAACTATGAAAGCAATATTAATGGCAATAATAGAACCAAGAAGAGATACAAAAATTATGCTAACCTTTATTACATCCCTCAAAGTATACAAAGGAATGCCCTCTCAACTCTGTGTGTGAGGAGCAAGGCTCAAATGAGCTATATATAGGCATCCAGGCTTGATGGCCAAGTTAGAATCTTAATAAAGCTCTACTACCTAAGGTCACATCTTATCATATCAGATTACATCATTATCTAATAAAATGAAATCCCTATTTAAATAGGAATCTTTCTGATAAGACTTATGTACATCTGAACTAACAAGAAAGAAAATTACACATGATCTATCCATATCTGTGAAGATGTTCATTATCTTTAGATAATCCTCCTGCATGGTTTTTTTCTCTTGAAGCTGATGATTAACCTTCGTGATCTTATCTGCCACATCATACAGGATCTCCTCATGATCTCTATCTGTCGATGATGAGTCATCCAAGCCAAAGTCAGTTATAGCACACTGGTTCAGTCCAATGCTTCCCTATGTCAAGTCTATTAGCCATGGTCCATTCATTTCAGCACACATTAAGTCTTTAGTCCTTGAAGAACTTAGCCTTAGCCATATCAGCTTGTACAAGGTCTAAAACTCTACCAAAACTTACACCATGCTTGATCTAACTCGCTAAGTTAACTTGAAGTTTTTGCATGCCACTACTATACATATAATCTAGTTAACCTTCCACCCAAGACCCATTTCCATATAGCTATGAAGTGCCTTTATGTGCTAAGGGGCTAAAGTAAGATAGTAGTGGTTTATGACCACCAAAAATTTAAAGTGTTAAGCACAATTCTTATAAATCAATTGCTCCATTTAGAATTGCTAATGTTGTAGTCTACTATCACTATTAATTTTTCATTTATCTATGCTTTAAATTTCACCTTTTAAATGGTTTACTATAGAAGAGCTTGTAAGAGATATAATCCCTAATTTAGAATTCTTGGTTAGTGATGGGATACTTTAATTACATTATTAATCCCCTAGGAGTAGAGGGGTATACTTGTATAAGAAACTACTTAGATGAACTTGCAAATTATACAACAAATATTAAGTTGACAGGCCTCAAGTTTAAGGGGAACTTGATTACTTAAGCAATAAATGACAAGATATATGGTTCTTAAGGAAGAAGCTACATAAGGTAATGGTAAATTCATATTGGCTTTTAATTTTTTAAAAAGTAAAGCAGAATTTAGGAATCTTATTTCTATGATCACTGTCCAATTTTTGATAGAAAACTTAAACTTTAGAACTTCTTTACACTTTCCCTTTAGGTTTAATAATTATTTGACCTCGAATGAAAGTTCTGAAAGGGATATTGTGAAAGGATTAAATGTAGATGTATATAGTTCCCCTCTTTTCATATGTAGTGCTAAGCTTAAGTGCGTCAAACAGGAAGCCAAGATCTTAAATATGTTAAGGTATAGCAATATCAATGTCACTATGAAGAACCTGATGGCAAAGCTCCAGAGTATTCAATAACTTTTATACTCTAACCCTACCAGTCAAATTCTCTAAATAAAGGAGAAAGATACAATGAATGTACCCCTAAAGGGCAGCTTAAGTTCAACATGCACTTCTTAAGGAAAGATCAAGGGTTTAATCGATGTTGGAGGGAGACAAGAATACCTCATTCTTTCTCAAATATGTCTTAGCAAGAAAAAATTCAAATAAAATAAACTCTTTGATTTAGGAATTAATGACAATTCTACTTCCTCCTTGTATATGCTCAACTTATTTATCTATGACAAAAATTTTTTATGAATGTATAGGACTCATAGACTTTCCTTTTATACTAGATGATGCAAAAAAATTTGTCTTCAATCTTAATACTAATAAATCCCTAGGACCTGATGGGTCAAATAGGTTATTCTTTAAAAAATATTGGCATTTGTTGAAGGATTTGATCATTAAAGATGTTCCAATTTTTTTTCACAAGGGGCTACATGTTGTAAGAGTTTAATAAGATATTCATATGTACTTTAGGATGTAGAGCTCAGACTAAGTTCTCACCTTCATTCTTCTCTGCCGTCTTTGCTCTTGCGGCTGAAAATCTCTCTTCTTCTTCTTCAACCTTGTTCATCTACAAATAAGCCTTTCTCTTTCCTCCAACCTCCTTACAGCACCTACTTTAGACCAAAGGTAGTGTTGTCACTCTGTCTCAAAACCTTTTCCTGCCCTCTTCATATTATCGTTTCTAGACCAACATTTCCTACTCCATTCTCTACACTGCTATTTCTTTACCAAAATTAGGCTTATTCCTCACAACGTCTGACCTCACACCTCCCAACCTCACTGATTTTCCCCTTTACCCTCGTTCAATTCACCATCTTCCTCTGCTGAATCACCCCCACATCTTCCACTTGCTAACATAAAACCTAATATCCATTCCCCTTCATCCTCATCCTCTACCAAGCCCCCTACTTTCTAGAACCCTGTGGCCCTTGCTCTTGATATTTGAAGGCAAACATCCACCTCAGTTACTCTTCCAAACCCACCCAAACTAACCACAATAGCTTACCAGAACATCAAGGGAACCAAGAGAACCTTGAAATAGGTTATAGGGGAAAGCTCTGAATCCTCTCTTTTCTATAGCCCCTCGGTGGAAGTTGATGGTGGCCCCAAGTATTGACATTTTACAGGAGGGAGCAAAAACTTGGGAAGCAGATTGGCTTCTTCATGGATAAACACCCACCTTTTCCTCTAATACAAGCATGGGTTCAAAGAAATTGGAAAGGAAGAGGCATTCGAGAGGTAATGTTAATAGAAAATGGCAACATCATTTTTACATTTAGCTCAAAATCAGAGACTCAAAAAGTGATAGAAGAAGGACCATGGCACATCTCACAGATTCCATTATTTCTCCAAAATTGGTAGCTTGGTATGGAACTAGAGAAAGTTAGGGTTAAGAACAAACTCCTATGGGTGAACATCCACAATATTCTACTAGAATATTGGACCATTAAGGGCCTAAGCTTGTTAGCTAACTATTTGGGAAAACCAATTTGCATGGATGAGAATACAGCTTTGAGGAAACGAGTTGGTTATGCTAGATTATGTGTGAGCATGGATATTTCAAAGGATATGAAACATTATATTCCCATTTTAAGGTTGGCAAATGGAAATTCTCTAAAGGAGGATAAAATCATGGTTACTTATCATTGGAAACCTTCCTTACAAGTTCAGGGCAGAATATGGAAACCAATAGGGAAAATTTTTGTTAGGGGACATTATGGAGAATTGATAGGGCTAGATAAGAATAATATAGAGGGGAAAATAGAAATTGAAAAACTTAAAGTGTAGAAAAGGATACCGGTGGCTTAAGAATTGGATATTCAAGTAAATAGAAATCAGCCCTATGCGGCTAAGGAGGATCAGACTGAACATAATGTCAAGGATCAACAGCATATATGGTTGGTAACAGAAAATATGACAACACAACAAAACAAAGGGAGGGGCAGAAATGGATAACTGTACTATAGATAAAGAAGAGTTGCAGTCTATTCCCCTAGAAGCAACATGTTACCACCCAAGGGCCACAACAATCAAATTTTTGCATCAGGTGGAAAATCAAGGGGAAAAGATGGAACAAGTATAAACTAGAAAGAGCAATCAGAGTAGTAGGAAAAGCTCAAAAGGTAAAATTATTATTAAATAACCATTCTAGTTTGGAATGTTAGAGGAATAAACAACCATTCAAAGCTCAATGCCTTGAAGGAGTTTGTCTGACATGAGAAGCCTAAATTATTTTTCTTTTAGAAACAAATATCAGACTTGTAAACTTGAATAAATTAGATTGTTTTGGGAGTCAATGGAAGATAAAATCCAATTACTAGTAC
Source organism: Erythroxylum urbanii (assembly GCA_027568935.1). Lineage (NCBI taxonomy): Eukaryota > Viridiplantae > Streptophyta > Magnoliopsida > Malpighiales > Erythroxylaceae > Erythroxylum > Erythroxylum urbanii. The sequence continues at coordinate 10,202 of JAOQML010007692.1, read as the reverse complement.
CATGGGTATTGAAGAATCATCTTAGTCTATGATGAGGAGTTTATAAAGGTGGAGGTTTTGGAAGCAATTGAGAATTTATGCATTCAAAAATTAATTTCACAATGGATCATAATACTGCATTTCAAAAAATGAATGCCACCTTTATTTATGTTTATAATACCGCAATTCAAAAAATGAACCTACAGAATTCTATTAGAAGACTTCAAGGAATAGCTAGTGGTCCCTGGATCCTAAGTGGTGATTTCAACTCTATTATTTATCAATTTGAAGTATAAGGGAATTGTAATATGCACATCTACAATACTAACTTGATGGATTGCACGAAAGATGTGGAAATTTCTGACTTAAAATATGAGGGTCATATATTTACTTGGAGCAATAAGCAGTGCTCTAATTGGCTCATCAGAAAGAAATTGGATAGGGCTTTGGTGAATGTGGAGTGGTTAACAACCTTTCAAAATAGTAAAGCTATGTTTTTAGGCCTAGGATTATTAGACCATACCTCGATTAAGGTGGACAATCTATTCAAAAAGATTTATTTGAAACACCTTTTCAAGTTTAATAATTTCCTGATCAATGTGGAAGGTTTCCAAAAAGTAGTAAGCAAGGGAATGGAGGTAGAAGTAACTGGTACTAAACAATTTATCTACTTACAAAAAATAAAGGCCATAAAGAACTGAAGAGAGTAAATGGAAGAGGGGGTCTTAGAACAATGCAAGGGATAAAGACTGCTAGGCATCGACTCTTACTCTTATAAAAATCACTGGCATATAACCCTACTAATGAGATTATTGCGAAGGAGGAGAAGGAGGCCCTGAAGTCCTACATGCAAGCAGTTGATAACCACAACTCTTTATTAAGACAGCGGTCCAGAATTAACTAGATTAGGGAAGGAGAAAGATGCATTAGGTTTTTCTTCAACACCATTAAGGCTAGGAGAAATGTCAATAGGATCATTTTGATAAAAACATAATCAGGGGAGATTTTGTTTAAGCAAGCTGAAATTGCTCAAGATGCTTTGAAACACTTCCAAAGATCTTAGGATCTGAGGGTAATACTAGCTCTTACAGTGCAGATTTCAAGAAGTTTATTTTTACTAAAATTCCTGAAGATCAAGTGGATCTTTTAATCAGGTGGGTCACAGATCAAGAGATAGAATCAGTGGCATTTAAAATGAATGGTTTGAATGCTCTTGAACTAGATGGTCTAAATGGTTTCTTCTATCAGAAAACTTGGAATACAACAGGGAAAATTATGAAAGAAATAGTGCATAAATTCTTCAAAAAAGGAATAATCCTCAAAGAGATCAACAAGACTTCCTTATGCTTGATCCCAAAAACTCATAACACTACTACATGGAGAGATTTCAGGCCTATCTCATGCACTAACTTCAGCTACAAGATTATTGCTGAAGTACTGGCCAACAGACTGAAAGCTTGGCTACACTACATCATTAATGAAAATCAAGGAGCATTCTTAGGCAAGTGAATATTGGGGACAACATCCTAATTTTGCAGGACCTTTTGAAAGGGTACACAAGAGGGAAATTGCCTCAAAATTGTATGTTAAAACTATATTTTCAAAAAGTATTTAATAGTGTCAATTGGGGTTTTTTACAGCATATTATGGAAGTTATGGGTTTCCCTTAGATTTTTATCAATTAGATAAAAGAGTGTATTTCTACGACTTCTTTTGGGATTATGATCAATGAGAGTCCTACTAAGTTGTTTAAAGGCAAAAGGGGACTTAAATAAGGGGATACTCTTTCCCCTTAACTATTTCTAATATGGATGGAGGCTCTTACCTTTATGCTAAAATATAAGATCTCCTCAACTTCAAATTTCATGTTCTATATCAAGTGTAAGTTGCTTTCACTAACTAGCTTATGTTTTACAGATAACCTATTCCTTTTTAGTAAGGTTGATATCCCCTTAATTATGATATTAATGAATATCTTACAAAGTTTTAAGGAGATGTAGGGATTAAGCATCAATTTTCAAAAAAGTTTCTTCATCTTATCGAAGAGTGCTGCATACCTAGCTAATGTTATATCTCTTATCACTGGAATGGGTAATCAAAAGCATCCTATCACTTATTTAGTCATCCCTATCTCTTCAAAAAGGCTCAGACTTAGAGAATGCCTACCCCTTATTGAAAGGATATAAAGGAGATTAGATTAATGGACAAACAAAATGTTATCCTATGGTGGCAAACTTCAGCTCCTGAAATTGATTATTATGTTTATGAATACTTATTAGTGTTCCCACATTTTCCTTTCCAAGGGGCTAATCAAAAATATGGGAAAATGATGAAACAATTCCTATGGAGTAAGGGGAAAGGAGAAAAAGGGATGGCTAAGGTTAGGTAGACTCAAATTTGTCAACCTAAAGCAAATGAAGGATCGGGCTTGGAGTCAATTGGCAGAAGCAACAAATGCTTATTGTTGAAAAGATTGTGGAGAATTTTAAGTAAGGAACCATTATGGGTTAAATGGGTGAATACTTATATATTAAAGGGTGGAAGTTTATAGGCAATCAAACCTAAAGATAGTTTTTCATGGTTCTTTAACCAAATTCTTAGACTTGGGGAGGAAGTATAGCATCAGATTACTTGCAAGTTAGGGACAGTGGATAGAATTTCCTTATAGTATGATAATTGGACAGGTCAGGGAGCTCTAGTTCATCATCCGATCGTTAGGGATACTCTGGATAGATTTTCAAAAAAGGCTAAACTCCAAGAACTAATTACTAATGACAACTGGGATCTTTCTCAAGAGGAGATCAGAGCTCTATCGATACCATACTATTGATACAATAAAGGAGAGGATACATACTTTTGGAATGGACTAGTAGTAATGGACATAACAAATAGGCAAGCAAAATAACTAAAGTATAAGACAAACCCTATAGTTGGATGGAGTAAACTGATATGGAGAAACATTACTAAGCCAAATGCCAGCTTTTTGAGCTAGTTAGCCATGAAGGACAAACTAAGCAACTATGACAAGATTAAAATTCCTCTCCTCCCTTAAAAGATGTATCCTTTTCAATCTAGATGAAGAGGATAGGGACTATCTATTTTTCAGCTGTGAGTTTTCTAATAGAGTATGGAGGCAAGTTGCATCTCTATATACACTCAATGGCTATCATAGCAATCTGAATGACATTATCCAATACTAAACCATATAACCAAATACGATAAGGATGTTTACATGGTAGCCTTTACAATATTTACTCAGGAGATCTGAAGGGAGAGTAATAGCAGAAGATTTGTGGAAAGAGAAAGAGGTATACTTACCCTCACAGAAATCACCTTTAATGATATTAGAGAACAAATGGTGATAAACCAGATGGAGAAGAAATGTAGTGAGAGACTAGCTATTCTTGGAGACTCTAACCAGAATCCAAGAACACCCAGTAGGTAGAGCAATAAATTTCTACAACCTAATCTAGCTAGATACCACACACATAATAGTTCTGCAGGATTTTAACGTTGGATTCTTACCTTACGGAGTCCCTTATCCATGAGATCTTTACCTCAGACCCTTCGTGGGCATTGAAGACATGTAGTCGGGAGAAGGGAGAGAGTAGCCAAAGCTTAAATATGCAAGAAGACTCTTCGAGTATTCCTAATAAGAAACAATGAGTGAAGAAGAAAAGGGAAGATTAAGTAACGAAGATCAAACCAAAAAGTTCTTACCTCTATAACTATCTAGAATTGCAGATGATGGAGATTTGGAGCCCTAATTCGGAAACTTCTGGTGAAACTTTAAAAGGGGGATTCTTGTTAACTCAGTTTAGGAAGATTTGAGAATATATGAGATGGCTTTGTTCACAGTGATGTTTCTTTATATTACGATGTCATTTGGTCTTTGTTTGGATATCCTATTACTAGAATAATGGCTGTTTTGAACTCCTTTCTTATTTAATTCATTTTAATTTTTCATAAAAAAGTCTCTAACCCCTTCTCTAAAAGGGATTTTAAACCAATCAATTATTGTAACTTTATCTACAAGATTATTACAAAATTACTATCTATAAGGTTGAAAGAAACTATTAAACCTATCATTAGTGACACTTAGATATCCTATATTAAGGGGAGAGACAAAGGGGATAGCGTTCTCCTTATATAGTATTTTTTAAAGAATTATAAGTAAAAAATCTCCAAAGTCATACACAATAAATGTATATTTAAAAAAGGCATTTGATTCTCTTAATTGGCCTTTCATCTTTCATGCTCTCCAAGCCTTTAGATTCCTTCCCAAGTTCCTAGGATGGCTAGAGCAATGCATCAAAACCCTCTCCTATTGTTTTCTAGTGAATGGAATCTTTTCAGAGCTTTAAAAGGGGCTAGGGTAATTAAGCAATGGAATCTTCTTCCCCTTACCTATTTGTTCTAGTTATAGAGGTCTTATCAAGATTAGTAAACCATAGTATTAAGGTGGAAAAGGTTTTTAAATTCAAAAAAAATGTAAGGGGCTAGTAATTCATCGCTTAACCTTTGAAGAGGATTTATTACCATTCTTGGAGGTAGATGCTCACTGTCTTAAAGCTTTGATAAATGCTATGAAAATGTTTAGAAGCATTTTATGGTTAATAATGAATAAGAAGAAGAGTTACTACTTTGTCTCTACCTCTGCCTCGCACTTATAAGGATGGTTTGTTGAAATATCTAGATTATAGGGGAAAAAAGTTGCTTTTCACCTATTTGGGGTCCTAATAACCTACAAAAGACCTACATATTCTTATTTTTTGCCTTTTATCTCTAAGGTAAAACAAAGGACTACCACTGGTGTAATAGTTCTCAATCTTTTGTAAAGAGACTCAAGTTAATCAAGGTAGCGATGAACTATCTACATATTCGTTAGTTTGTATATATAGCTCTCCCCTCATCTCAAATAAAGACTATAGAGAAGAGCTTTAGAAGTTTTCTTTGGGCAGGTGCATCTAATTCCTCTTATTTTGTAAAAGTTACTTATAAGCAAATGTGTCTCCTAATGTTAATCAATAAGACTTTGCTAATCAATAAAATTTATAGAATACTCACAAACAAAGAATCTTTATAGGTGAGAATGATTAACTCCCATTATCTCATATAATGTGACTTCTAGAAGTCTGAAGCAAAATATGATACCTCCTGAACTATGTAGAACATCTAAAAGATCATTAGTCAGGTCAAGCTATAGTATAAATTGAAGATAGGAGATCGTGCAAATATAGACTTTTAATTAGACTATAGGTACTTTATAGGTCTTCTAATAGAGGATAACCCCTACTTTCATTTGAGGACTATATTTCCTTATAATGCTTCAATAAAATGAGTTGTGTTTGATAATCAGTATAATATTAATAAGATAATGGGGAGTAAAATATTGAGTTTAACCTAAAGGTTAACAAAAAACCCTAATATTGACAAAAGATATCATAGGGAGGTTCACAAATAGAACATGTAGAGAAGCTCTAAGGACTATAAATCTCTAGTTCCTTGGTATAGCTTAGTTTGGTTATTGTTGGCAATACTAAGGTTGTCTTCCACTCTTTTGAATACTTGGCAAGCTTCTAAATAAGGACAAATTAATTAGACATAACTATGATGATAGGTATGTACTTTGCTTATTGATACTGGAATCCATTGAGCATTTATTATGGGAATATATTCCAAGCTTCGTGTAATTTTGGTAGAGCATCCTAGGTTGGATTATCCAGAAATTGTGGGAACAAAAATAAGAATTATCCTTTTTAAACTAAACTTTGGAAGAGTAGTTTATAGGGTCTGAAAGGAAAGAAATAATAGCAAATTCTAGAATAGGAGAAGATCCAAAGAGTAATTATTTTGTGAGCTGGTAAGTGGCATACGAGAACATCAGCTCATACTCAACAGTAGAGATGGTTCCAGTACTAATACTGACCTATATATACACTAAGGAAACTACCCAACTATCACTAATATCTCTAGTACTGTAGGATCACCTATTGAGAAGTCTGGATAAAGGCAAAAGAAGATTGCTCAAGAATTGAAACTGCTAACGAGTAGTTAGTTCTTCGAAGCATAAAGTAGTCAGTCACATATCCTTGGACAATGCATGTATGAGTATGGATGAAGCACTTAAAGCAATATGCAAAAGAAGGCCTATAATAAAAATTAGTGGTTATTTGGGATAAAAAGAAAGAGAAGCATACTTTGGAACGACTATCCATCTAGAGAGAAGAATATAAGGAAGATGAAGCCAGCAGATACACATTAACAAACAAAGATGATTAGGATAAGCGATAAGGCAATATGCAAAAGATAACATCAACAATAAGAAGCAGAAGGTGCGAAGATTCACACTTACGAACTAAAGCTTGTCTGTCCAACAACTTCCAAATGACTAATCATTACCAAGGTTTTAAAAACTGGACTAGACCGATCGATCCGACTTAAAAAAGTTTGAACTGGCCAGTGATCAAGTTCAATTTCACCTAATAACCTCTATGTGTAAAAATCGGCCAGTTTTTTATCAAACTAGTCCAACCGGTCTATCACTGTATAGAACTATAGATTTGGGTTGCTCAATTTCCACCTATTCATCCTTAAAAAGCTCCAAATCTTTTGTTAGAGAAATAGAGGATGGAATCTAGGTTTCGATTTTAAGTTAAACAAATTAAGAGAGAAAGCCAAAAATGTAAGGTTTGAGTACAACAGCTGTTACCATTGAAGCTTCTCTTGGAAACTAATGATCCTTCAGACATTGAAGCTTCTCTTGTAGGATTGTTACTGTTTACTTGTTATTCCTGATTAGTGATTTTGCAGTGGCTCCTGCATAATCTAAAATTTCACATCCATATAAGGACGTCGACAGTTACTATGGTGGTATTGGTCTTCTCAAAGGCAAAGCTCTCAAGACAAGACTCTATTCTATCATCTCTCCAAATCTAGCCTGTCCTACAAATAGGGTTTTCCATCTTTTTTAACCTTTTGGTTTCTCTTCTTTACTTTTGCTTTATTTTTAAATCATTTAGGTGTGGGATGTTCTCATCATTCTTAATACTACAAATGTTTATTGCCCTAAAATTTTGAAAGATGTGTATATATATAATGCATTTACAACTCTATTTGTTTTTTAGTCTATTGTACTACACCTCACTAGATTAGCCTTTTTCTTTTCAAAATTGAAATTTACTCCTTGAATGTTGTTTCAAAGCACTTAGCTGGAAAACCTGAAGGGTGGAATAGTGAGTCTACAATTATTTCCTTTTGCATTTATATTTTAGCAAATATATATGCTAAGCCCAAACCTACTTCAAAGCAAATAAGCTTGGTTGTTAGAGACAGACAGGTAATTGTAACTTCATTGCATGTTAATTAGAAGTTTATGAGAGGGCTATTTGGTAAATATGAAAATATGTGGAGTTAGTATGTAAGGATATATTCAAATTGAGACTCTACTCTTGTGTAAATTTCTCATCTTTTTAATGTGGTGACGTAGCATTCTTAATTCTTTAGCCTTGATTCTTTGAGTTAATGCTCTGTCTTACTTAGCATGTTGTAATGTTTTAGGATCCTCTTAAATTATGCTATTTAATTTTATGGTACAACACCTTATAAACAATTTAGATTTCAGCATTTCATGGTTTGATCAAAGCCAGACTTAAGTTCTCCTTTTACGTATGGCTAAACGTATAATTGGTTTTTATTCATTGAAATTGATATCCAAGATGCATTATGAAGAAAGAAATATATAAGAAGATCATCTTGATTAGGAAGTAATTGAAGTGATTATCTTTTTTGGGTAGTAATCATCTTATTTAGAAAGTTTATTATTTTCATAAGTTTATTTTTAGTAGGAGAATAAATTAACAAATTTTGATTATATTTTACTTTCTAAAAATTTTGTGTACTAAACCTATGTGAAGGGCATTACAATGAATAAGAAGGTAAAAATAGTTAACATAAAGTCTGTCAAGGGCAAGTAGTCTAAATAGAAACTATAGTGTTCAGAAAGGCTATGTCGTTTAGGAACAAAAATTTTAGTCTCACAAGGTGATACCTTACACTTTATTCATACCATAAATGATGTTTGTGATAATGAATTCAATTCGGGGTAACAAATACTATGGAGAATGTCATGTTACTTCAGTTAATGCTTAAAACTAGCACATAAAAAGGTCACTTTGGACACAGAAATAGATGGAGAGATATAGGCACCACTTGTTTAGGTTTCCCTAAGTATTCTAGTTTAGAGCACTCTCAATATACGATATTTAACTTGATTATTGTACACGTCCTGAAGTTTTAGAGATAAATTAACAACTTTGGCCTGTTTTCATGTGGTATCTCAGAAGGAATCATATTGTTTGCAGCTTAAACGTATGAATGCCAGCCTTTAGACATTAAAGCTTCTCTGAGAAAGTACGGAGAGCTAGTCCATCCATATAAGACGAGTGTACTTCATAGGTATGTTAACAAATTGTTTTATGTGTGCTTTTCGTTACAAACTTTTTAACTCGCTCGATCTAAATAAACTAAGAATTTCACAAATTTTTCGGTATCTTGTCCATATACCTTTTATTTGATTGAACAATTAGTCTTATGTGTTTAGGATTGAAGTTGTCGATAGATTTTTTAGCCAGGACACAGTTGAAGAGATCATTTACAGCTTGGTAGGGTTGATCAATCAAGGAATCATAACATAATTTTCAAGTTTTCATTTTTTGGGATATGTCTCCTACCAGATTAAAATGAAACCTGTTTGGAGCTCCATTTGAGTACAATAAGGATAAGGCAGTAATTAGTTTTCTGTAACAATTAGAAATACTTAGTTTAAGTTTTCTATAATATTTAGAACTCTATTTCATATCAATTTCTGTGATATTTAAAACTCTACTTCATATCATTTTTTTGGTTTTGATAGTTTGGTTATATATAATCTTTCAACTATACAATTTTTTGATCTAAAACACCAAAATTGAAAACTAGTAATATTTCAGTTAGGCTATTTAAAGTAGAGTAATTGCTGGAGCAAAGTTTAATAAGTGAGTAAGATCTGTTGGTCTTTTGTGTATCCATTTTGCTGTTGTTGATCTTCTTTATTACAATTGATAATGAGAATTATTTAAGTTGTGTACTTTTGCCCTGACAATAGTATACCCAATTATTTTTTTATACTTTTTAGGTTAAATCATAATGGAGAATATAGAATCATCCTCTAGTCATGGTAAATCCAATCTAGCATAGAATTATTTTTCTTCTTCTCAAGCATTTGATAGGAATATCCAATATAACTGTATGTTTTATTATAGAATATTTAAAGAGGGAGGAATTTTTAGAATGAAAGAACATCTTGCTGGTATTAAGGGTAATATTGCTTCTTACAAAAAAAGTGTCGCTTGATGTACGTGATATGATTGGAAAATATTTGCAGCAATAAGTTAAAAAGGAAAATAAAAAGGCTCATGATATATCTTTTGGAGATGATGAAACACCACAAGTATTAGATAAAGGAAAAAGAAAAGCTGCTATTGACATAGATTCTTATCTTTCTCCAAGAATTACTCCTAGTTCTCAACCTAGTCTAAAAAGTTGTACGGTTGATAAGGATGTTGTTTTGTGATGTAAAAGAGCATGAGTTAGATGATTCTATCATTCACGTATTCCTTTAAATGCTTTAAATTCACCATATTTTCAAGAAGCAATTGATGCTACAATAGTAATAGGTCTAGGATTTAAGGTACCATCTTATTATGAGCTGCGTGTGCCTTTACTTAAAGATTTTAAAAAGGAATGTCAGTTAATTTTGGATACATATAAATCTAGTTGGGAATCAACAAGATGCATTATTATAGTAGATGGGTAGACTGATCAAAGACAAAGAATCTTGATTAATTTTTTAGTTTATTATAATATTGAAACAACTTTTATCAAGATGCTTCTAACATGGTAGAAAGTGTTAATGGTTTATCTGAATTATTCTCTGAAATTGTTGAGTGGGTTGGACCAAAGAATGTTATGCATTTTGTTACAGATAATGTAGCTAGTTATGTATCAATTGGGTACTTATTACAATCAACGTGTAGGCATATATATTGGTCTCCATGCGCTGCTCATTGTATAAATCTTATTTTAAAAGATATTGGTGGTATGGACCATATTTCTAGTCTTGCTTCACGCGTATCTAAGATCACAATTTTTGTGTATAATCATGTCACATTTTTGTCTTGGTT
>JAOQML010007675.1:0-12492 GCA_027568935.1 Erythroxylum urbanii | reverse complement strand
TAATCAAATTTGAAAATAATAACAAGATAGCAGATACAATACCCAATTGCAAAACAACCTAAAAACTACCAATTGACAGAAAAGGGATTTTTATCCGACTTTAATAAAAAACTAATTGATTATGAATTCATTGAATTACCAGTTCCAGACAATCCTAGGGTTGATTACTCTCTCTCGAGTTATAAGCATTAACCCTAATTTATAAACCTCTTGATTCACAATTTATCCAAAGCCTAAATTATATCTAAAATTGTCTAATAAACTACCAAAAACCTTTCAAGATCTCTCGTTATACAAATTTACTGATTTGATTCAATTCTTTATCTATTCAATTACCCAAATCTCATTAGCCCAATTTAATGATTTTTCACTCAGTTCACCCTCTCAGTTTGTTACCAAATTATGCAAGTGTAGAATTGAAATCACAAGAAATTCAATAAAAATGCAATCAATCAAATTTCATTAGTATCAAAGACAAAATATCCCCAAGGTGAGTTTAGACAAATCCTCAATATTTAATAAATTTATCATTTATGGTTATCTCAAATTCTATACAATCATAAAGAATAAAATAAAACCATAAATAGACTTAGAATGGATGACGAAGCTAGCAACGATGGCAAACCTTATATTCTGGGAAGTACTTCACGTAGGCTTCTTCTCCACGTCTCTCTGCATTTGTTTCTTCCTCAATCTCTCAATAAAACTCTCTAGGGTTTCAGGATTGTGGCTGATGCAAAAGCTCTCTCTCTTATGTTCTTCATGTTCTTTATATACCTTTTTAGTCTTGCGTAGCCCTAGGGTTTTTTAGGCCGAAAAGGTCCAAAAATCCTCAAAACTTGATGTTTTCTTCTGTTTACGAGTCTGCTCGACACAGGCCATGATCATAGCCCTGTATGCTACGATCATGGGCTACATCCAACCCTTTCTATCACAATTGGCAATCAGGCCACGATCATGGGTTCTGGCATGGCCATGATCGTGGCCCAAATGCCACAATCGTGGGCTGGCTCTCATGTGTTTGTCACAATCGTGGCCTATTATGCCATGACTGTGGGCCGTTGTTTTAGCCAAAAAGTCTCTAAAACTTCTCCATTCTTCCCAGCTAACCCTAAAATACTAACAAACACATCAAGGTACCTAAAAAACTTAATATTTAAGCTCAAATACTTATACTAATCCATAAAAACACTTAAACACACAAACTAACATAATTCTAACCTAAACACTTACTAAACACTCAAATTAACGCTTAATACATAACAAATTAAGTCCTAAAATATGATGCAATGCACACCTATCAAGGTAGTAGCTTTTTAATCACTTTAGTCTTAGCTCGATCTACCTCAATCCTCCTATGTGAGATCTTATGACCCAGTATAATTCTCTCTTAGATCATAAAATGATACTTCTCCCAATTCAAGACTAAACGAGACTCCTCGCATCTTTGAAGCACTATGTCTAAATTAAACAAGCAATGATTAAAAGATTCTCCAAAGATAGAGAAGTCATCCATAAATACCTCCATAAGGTTCTCATTCATGTCCGAAAAAATGACAATCATGTACCTTTGGAATGTGTCAATTGTATTATGTAAACCAAAAGACATCTTTCTATAAGCAAAAGTCCCATGAGGACAAGTTAAAGTGGTCTTCTCTTGATCCTGTGGGTATATAAACACCTAATTGTACCTTGAGTATCCATCAAGAAAATAGTTAAATGCATAGCTAGCCCCCCTCTCAATCATTTTATCCATAAAAGGTAAAGGGAAATGATCTTTCTTAATGGCCAAATTGAGCTTCTGGTAATCAATACACACTCTCTAATCTGTGATGGTCCTAGTAGAAATCTTTTCACCTTTTTCATTCTCCATCAGTGTCATGCCTCCTTCCTTAGGCACACACTGTACTAGACTCACTCACTCACTACCTAAAATGGGGTAAATGATCCTTATATCCAACAACTTCACTACCTCCTTCTTCACAACCTCTTACATGTTTAGAATGAACCTTCTCTGTCTCTCCCTCTCTGATTTACATCCTTCTTCTAGGGCATCACCACATTGGGGCTAATCCCCCTAATATCATAAATTTTCCATCTCATGGCTCTCATCCTCTTCTTAATGATCTCCACCACTTTCTCTTCTTGCTTACAATCCAATTGGTTGGAGATAATGATGGGTAGGGCATGGTTCTTACCTAAAGTGGGGGTTTAATAATGGAAGGTGGTGTAGGTGTAGCTATTCTCTTTAAATTCTCCTTCTCAACTCCCTCACATAATTCCTCTTCTCTCACACTCTCATCCCTGTGTACTTCAATAACTTCATCAACTTCCTCTTTAACTTCCTTCACATACTCATCCACAACATCAATCTTCATACATGCAGTACCATTCATTGACTTCTTCAAAGATTTAGACATGTTAATATCAACCTACTCATCACCAATTACAAAAAAAGTTTTCCTTCATGTACATCAACTAATTCCCTACTAGTATTTATAAAGGGCTTACCCAAAATCAATGGACAATTTCTATTGGCTTAAAAATCCAGCATAATAAAATCAACACGAATGATAAATTTATCCACTTTTACAAACATATCTTCTCCAACTCCAAATGATCTCTTGATGGATTGATCTACAAGCTAAATTACCATGAATGTTGGCTTAACCTCTCCTAATCCTAATTTCCTGAAAATAGACAAAGGTGTCAAGTTAATACTTGCACCTAAGCATTTAGAAAATTCAAAGTCACCAACAGCACATGGAATAGTAAAACTCACTAGATCTTGTAGTTTTGAAGGCATTGTGCTTGAGATGATCGAACTATGATTCTCTATTAAGGTTACCGTCTGATTGTCCTCCCAATTGTATTTATATGTAAGTATGTGCTTAAGAAACTTCGCATACTTGGGCATTCACTCTAAGGCTTCCACCAATAATAAGTTAAGCTGAAGCTTCTTCTGTTTCTCTATAAACTTAGATAAATGAGTGTCTACTTGATGTTGTCTCACCCTTTGTGGATACGAAAGTTTAGGCTTGTAGAATGGTGGTGGTACATATGGCATCTCTTCTACATTCTCTTCTTCTATCTCCTTTCCTGTCACTTTTGTTTGACTCTCCTTTTGCACACTTAGTTCCTCCAGTTGCTTGCCACTCTAAAGTGTGAAAGCTTTAAGTTGTTCCTTTGGGTTGGCTTCAGTGTTGCTTAGTAGGCTACCTACATTTCTATAAGACAAAGCAGTAGCAAGTTGACCTACCTGAACCTCCAAGTTTTGGATGGAGGAAGCATGGTTCTTCAAAATTTGATCAAATTTGGCATCTTGGTTTGTAAACATCCGTTTCTGATTCTCTTCTTGCCTTCATTAAATTTCCTCTTGGTTTGAGAATTTGGACCCCAATATGTCCATTAACTTGTCCATTTTGCTCTTCAAAGACCCAAAACGATCTTGCTAAAATTTGAGCAATATTTGTGATTTTGCTTGGCCACCTACATTGTCAGTACTCCAAGAAAAATTTGGGTGGTTTTTTCACCTTAGATTATAAGTGTTAAAGTATGGATTGTTACCTCGATGTGGTTAGCCTAATTAATTTACTTGTTCTATGTTACTAGCTCCTAATAAAAAGCACTCTGTTGCGCAATGGTTGTCCTACCCACATAACTCACATTGGACTTGCATGGCTTTGACTGTGGATGAAGAAGATCCTTTCATATTGTTTAACTACTTAGTAAGGGTAAAACCTTAGCCTGCAAAGTTGTGATAGAATCAACTGGAATTATGCCTTGTTATTCCTCTGTGCCTTACCTACTCCTTTCATTTGACCACATGTAACTATTACCTACCAACTCCTCCAAAAAATCATGAGTTGCCACAATGACTTTCCTCATTAATGACCCTTCAGCAGCTGCATCTATTATCCCTCGTGTAGTCTGATTCACACCATTATATAATGTTTATAGTAAGAACTCACTTGGAAGGTTGTGGTGTGGGCAACTTCTTTGCAACTCTTTAAACCTCTCATAAGCTTCATATAATGACTCCCCATCATTTTTCTGAAGGTTTGTAATTTCCTTGATGATCTGTGTAGTCTTTGTCAATGGGAAGTACTTGGCAAGGAAAGCTTGGGTGACTTGCTCCCATATAGTAATCTTGGTGCTTTGCTCTCCTTAATCTCCTCTCTTGTCTTGTAATATCAGAAAATTCTTCTTCAAAAGCTTTGTTGGACCTTTAAGTGCTTTTTGTGTTCATTCACCTACAAATACATAAGGAAAAGTATCAAACACTCTCAAATCAAAGTTATCTAAACTAAACAATATACTAAACAAACAATCCCTAACAATGGCGCCAAAAACTTGTTGATTACAAAACCAACTCATTAGTTTTATACTTAAAATCGCAAATATATGGGGTGTAACTTGTAGTAAACAAAAGATATCGATCCCTCAGAGATTGTGCTTAGACACTACTTAATTTAGACTGCTTCATTTGAGAATCAATTTTAATCAATATAAACTAAAATTAAACTAAATCAAAAACCTATCAATGAACAAATGATAAAGCAAAAGTGCAAAAACTTAGAGTACTAGATTTAACAATTAGAGATTACTTTTTCCCTATCTTATCTCCCTCCTAACTTGTTAATTGAATTGTGCCTCACCTAAGATGTCCTAATGTATTAACTACCCTCTCTCAAGGTCTAATTAATTGTCCTAGCCAAATTAAATGGAAATGATTAAGCAATCTCTCAATCTACAAAATCACTCCACCAATTCAACTAGTTATGAAGTTATCCTATGGGTAATCAACTAATTAACCAACTCTCTCTCTAACTATTCAATTAACTTGATGAATATAGGTCTATAGAGTGCCAATTCTCACTGTACAGCCCTACACAATCTACCCAACTCAATTTCTCAATATATTGCAAGGTATAAGCTTAACATTCAAAAGCATCATTCATTCAAATCAACAAAGTAGGAGTTCAACAAGTAGTTCAAAAGTAATCTTTACAAATAACTCAACGACTCATAATGTCATTAACATCACCAATAACCAAAAATATCCATCATAAAGATGCTAGAAGAGAAAAAGGAATAAAAACTAGATGAAGCAAGCTCCTCCCCTTCTTTGCCCAAACCTCGAAAATCTAGAGTTAGTGTGCTCTTTGCCCAAATTTGAATGGAAATCTTGATTCTCTACCTCTCTTTAGGCCCTAAATCTATTTTGTAGCTTAAAGAGACAGGTTCTATCATCACCCTCTCAGCCCTAGGGACTTGTGCCCTTATATTAAGTCACAAAACCCTAAAAATAAGTGAAACCCTCATGTTTTTTCTAATTTCAGTTCCCATGATCGTGGGTTCTTGTTCTACAGCTCCTCCATTTCTCTTTACCGCTTTTGTTCCGTAACGTAATGACAAAGGTGGCCACCCTCCATTCTTACACTAAAATGATCAATTCTTACCCTAAACCAACATCAAACATGAAAGAACAACCATGAAGATCAAACTAAACAAAAACACACAAAATAAGTCCTCAAACACAATAATAACAGCCTGTCATGCAAGAAACACATACCAAATACTTAGAAAAAACACACACTAATGCACAACTACTAACTACTAATACCTTGATTGATGTGAAGAACGAAAAGCTGAGCATGATTATTTTAGGAGAAATAGTAGAATTCTCATTCTTTAATGAAGAAGAAGAAAAGAAGTTGAGCTTGTTGAGAGAGATTGATAAATGTTATCAATTACTGGACAATGAAACTGCGAGAGAGGTTGGAAAATTTTTGAAGAAAAAGACCCGTGAAGAGAAGACAATGGTGGAATTGATCACTTTGGAAGATCCACCTTGAGAGTAACGATTGAGGTGTCTAGCTAAAAGACATTAAAGATTTAATTTAGTTGTTTGTTATTTCTTTTAGTAAAACTCGACTTAATCTATTTGCTTTGTGTGCATAGGCCTTCTTTTCAATCTCTTCTATTTGTCTTCCTCTTAGCTGTCTCCACTCCTCAATTTCGGACACCATGCTTATTGCCATGCACTACACTGTATCGAAAGAGCTACCACCACACTTTCATATCTTATTCCTTTCCTCGTTCTTTTTATTATTCGTATTGCATGCAGCTTAATTTTTTATAGTCTTTAATGTTTGTCCTCATTCATATTAATTTTGTCTTTTGTCCTAGACCCCTCTTTCACTTTTTTGTGTCACACTAGCTATAATGTGATGTTTAAGTGTGGGGGAGTATTAATTGTGTATTATATGTTTGTTTTCCCATTTATTATTTAGATATGCGTGATCATTAAATGAACTCAACTGAGATTAGAAATGCATAATATGAGTCAATGAGTATACTTGCATGCTTAGACTGATTAACTTAGATTTCGAATAAAAGGACATTAGTTTATTATGATAGATGAATGACACTTTTCATTTGGCAAGAATTTGAGCCTTTTTGAATTATTAAAAACCAATTTCAAGTATTCTTTGTTGAGAGTGTTCTTTCATGATTAAGGAACTATATAACTTGCTTGCAAATACTAGTTGAGATCATATAACCTTATACAAACATTAAAATGATGAAGGTAATTAGGATTTACCACATGAGCTTAAAAAGTCACCATAATGTCACCCTTAGTGAGCCCCACTTGAGCTTACATGAAACCTTTTTGATATATTCTTAATTGATTGTTTAATTATTACATAACAGTTAGTGATTAATGACATTAAATTGCTTAAGATACTCATTTTGACTCATACATGATTTTAGGCACAATTTGAAAGCAAATAAGTTAAAGTAAGTTAAAAGCTCTATAATTTGGCTATTTTATGAAGATTAATTTCACGTGTCTTCGTGAAGCAAAAAGAAGAAAATTAAAAGACAAGAAGAAAATTAAAAGAAGAAAAAGTGCAAAGAACGTAAGCTGTATGGATTATGGATACAAATTATCTTCAACATGAAATTAATGTCTTGCATTAATTAATTTCATGGCTGCTAGAGAGAATAAAGATGGATAGCTAGAAAAAGAGTAAAATGGTGCAACATGAAGTAGGAAATAATGTCTACGTTTCATGCAAATGACTACGTTAAACACAGGTAAGGATTGCGTTCAAAAGAAGACATCAAAGAGGGTTTAAGTAAGACATGAACAGTATATGTGGACCAATATGTTAATTTGTCACATCACAAAACAATAGCTTGCGAGAATAGGAGCATAGAGAAGAAGCACAATAGGGAAGAACATATAGGGGGTCTTCAGTTGGTGTTATAACGTGGGGGCTGAAGCATTTTCTTAGGAGAGACCCATGAATGGCTAGAAGTCCTGACGCTAGTTCGAAGGTGACATCGACGCCGACGACCTAGGATAAGTGTATTTACACCTACCATAAGGGCAAGTTGGCCATTTGAAAGGGTATAATCGAGTTTAGGGAATATATGTAGGGGAATCATAGATTATAGTTGGCTTTTGAGTTAGGGATGGCCATGGTTGTAGTAATTTTCTCTCCGTTATATTTTTCTTCTCTTAATTTCCTTGTTTTAAATGAATAAATAAATAATTAAAAAGAAAAAAAAGAATTAAAAATGAACGGAAAAGAAAAAATGAATTGAAAAGAAACAAAGGAAAGAGAAAATGACCAGAAAATGAAAGAAAAGGAGAGACGTAAAAATGGGGAGTGCTAACTTTATTACGTGAGAAGAAAGAATTGAGTGCTTTATTTGTCATTTTTCTGAATTACTTTGAATGCTCAATTAGCTTTATGGCTTTAAACTATAATTCTCCTTTTGCCTACCCTTAGCCTGACCCCATTACAACCGAAATAAATACCTTCAAATTGATGTGTTTTTGTTTGATGTGAATAGTGAAGATTGGATTAGTAAGAAAGCCTATGGTAGATACCTTACATGAAATGAACGATGAGTGAATATTTACTACCTTTGAATGCTTGAGAGGATGGAGAATGGAGTGAGTGTCTATCATACTTATTGATGGTTCTTTGAATTGAGGTGCTTGTTGATTTTGGCTAAATATGCAAAAAATTGCTTGTTCATAGAGTATTATGAGTTTCAATTTCTTAGATTGTGTTTATTGGAATGATCATTGATATCTTTGACTATTATTTAGGAAAATTGTTGTTTCCATTATTTGTTCTTTTATAATCTAGTGTTCTTTATTATGCTTGAGTACAGGCATAGTATAAGTGTGGGGGAATTGTTGTATCTAGTTTCTACTGCCTTTAATTTCCTTTATATCATGATTTTAGTTACAAATCTTTGTGTTTTGATCCAAATGTGAGATAAATTGAGTGGCAATGGTGTGAATATTACATGAATGTTAATTGGATTATTTTGTGAATTTCGCATATAAGTTGAAGAGAAAGTCACGTAAATTTTGTATGAAAAGAGAAATCAAAAAATCAAAAAACAAAAAGAAAAGAAAAGTGGTAACAAGTGTAAAAGAAAAGAAAAGTGGTAACAAGTTCATCATCTCATGATGGTGACAAGTGTCACCACATTAAAGGTAGCGTGACTAACATTTAATTAAATTAAATGTTAGTCATGATGGTGACTTGAATGTCACCATCGTGCATGACTTGTCACCCCCGTGCAAATTCTTTGACAATATCTTTGAGTCTAACACGTGCAAGTTGATGGTGTAACAACCAAGCAACCTTAAACCTAGAGTCGAGCTATAAAAGAAAAGAGGAAGGATACATAAAAGGGGGGCGAAGCTATACACAAAACCCTACAAACACATCTTCCATTGGGGGACACTATAGACTCATTTGGGAGCAACAGAGAGATTGAGAGAGAAAGAAAACAGAGTGAGTCGGGAAGAAGAGCAAAACAACAGAGAAGTGGAAACTTAGGAGACATCGAAAACGAGAGCTAGAGTTGAATTCCATTCAACCTAAGTGAACATTCATCTAGGTAAGAAGCTGAAGCAGAAGGTGAGGGCCAAAGCTAGAAGCTTAAGAGAAACTGAAGATCTCCATAACTCTTCATCCTATGATTTGTTTGCCTATTATGTTCCACATTTGTTGTTTTGTTTCTTTCATTTGTTATCTATTATTAACTAACTTATACTCTTATTAGTTTAGCCAATTGTTATTTGTTTTCTTTTGATAACCATTTAGTATTCACTATTTATTATTTCTTTAATAATTTTGTTAATTGTAACATACGATTAATGTCATTGATCTTCCGTGTACCAATTTCCATGATTCGACCCTTTGTATGGAAACGGGATGTTACAATTAAAGTGTTTATTGATGATGAATGTTATGATATCCGTGATGGGCTGATCTCTTTTCTTGAGAATTAATATAGCTATTTAGTTGAATATGTATGATTAGGTTATGGATTTGTTGTCTTATTTATTGTTGTGGTTTCTGAATCGAATGGATGTAATAGAATAGCTAAAGTTTATACCATTTTAGTGTTAAATGAAGATTTGAGAGATAAAGTTTAATACAGATCTAGAAACTATGGAAACTTAGGTTAAGAACTAGAAATATATTAACTTAAGTGGTAATTAGTAGTAGGGTTTTCATAATTAATTTGGATAATAACTTGTTGAATACAAAAGTTAGACTCGTTCATTATTCAAATCAACTTAGAACCTAACTATTAATTTTAGTAAGACAACAATCCAATATTTTCCTTTAATCATGTATAGGAGATTAAATTAATGAAATTAATTTTCAAAAGTTTTTCCACTTCGATTAATTTATTTGTCTTTACTCCTAATTGATTCTGTCTACTTTTTAATTTAATTTTGTAATTTTCCTTAAAACCTTTCACTCAAAAATCAAGATAGAATGTCTAGGAATGCATTGCTGTTATTTTATTTTTAATTCAAACTTAATTTAAGATGATTAATTTCACCTCCGTGAGAAATGACCCTGAGTTATCGACTATAACTATCTCGTGTACTTGCAAGTAGGATAACTAGGTCTTTTTAGAACTTTTTGGGTATAACAACTCTCCATCATGAGGAGACACATAGAGGGGTAGCTTCCGATGACAGTTTAGAGGCAATATCGACGCCAATGACCCAGTTAAACACTCTTTGTTTGTTTTAGTTGTTTCTTTCTCTCTTTAGAAATTAATTGTGTCATCCTATGTTAATTGATTTAGGTTTTGTGTATGGATAACTGTATTCTCATTATTTTTCAGATATTTATGTATGAACCCATTGGGTATTGTGAAAAGATGATTTTAATGTGCTTATTGAATCATTCATTTCTAAACCCATTGCTAGAATTTTGATGTAATACGTAATTTTTATGTTGAAATTCTTGTGTAGCAACTAATGATTTGTAATCACTAGGGATAATATAAACTAGGTTCAATGATGCATCGTATGTGGTTATTACCTTGATTAATCGGTTTTCTTAATTAATAATGCTACTACCCAATTGAATCCAGAGATCATTTCTTAGGTTATTCAATAGTTAGGTTTAATTAATGATTGTATCTTGATTAAACAGTGCCTAAGGAAAAACTCAGGTTAATTATTAACCCACGATTAATAGTTGCTAGAAGAGGTTTGAGAACAACAAATTGATGAAATATGTTTAATTAGGGTGTAGGCAGAGATTGAACCAAAAAATCAGGTCCCTATCGAATTCCCCACTTTTGTCATTTTTTACATGTTTTCTTTACATTACTTTTGTTAGTTATTTTAGCTTTATTTTATTTTCTTATTTCTAAAACCAAAACCCCCTTAACCTAAACACCGATTAATTTCAGTTCAACAACTTTACACACACTCTCTGTGGGATCGACTTATACTCACCATTACTATAGTAGTAGGTCTAGTTTATTTTGACTAGCGTTACGATGCGTTGTAGTGATATTGTCTTATGAAGTTAGTTTTAAGATAACTTGACTCTAATTGTATTTTAATTGGATCAATAAGATATGATATTTAGAGTACGGATGGATAGGTTAACACTAATGAGGGATAGATGTTTGTAAAGTTGATAATTTAGATTATGATTTGCTTGAGGACAAGCAAAGCTTAAGTGTAGGGATGTTTGATAAATGCATATTTGAATACAATTATAAACCTATATTTGATGTATTTTGCTTGATATTTTATAATTTTATTATATATTTGGTACTTAATTCACTACAAGTTCATTTATAGGTTATGCCTGCCTTTATAGACTAAAAGGAGAAGAATTTAGATGAAATTGTGACATAAAACAAAGATTTGAACCATCTTGGACTTACAGAACTGTGTATGTGGATGTATAAGTCTCTGTTAACATGTAAAGTCATGATTTTAGGGATTTTTAAAGCTACAATATTACCTACACAGCCTTGTAAGTGACTGTGTATGTCCTAAAAAATCCTAATTTTCACTATAAAAGGCCATGAGCGAAGTTAAAATAAAGAGAGTCGAGTTTTACAATAGTTGTGAGATATAAGAAACCTAAAGAGGTGATGATTTTGATCAAAGGATAAGGAAAACATGAGGTTAACATCAAGAGTTCTAGTAAATAACAACATAAAATCCAAACTTGTAAAAAAATTCAATAGAAGAGAAAGGGAGATTGAAAATTGTTATTTCTTTGTATTTTCTTTCTTTTTCTTCGTGTTTATCTTTGATTTCATTTTTTATGATTAGTAACTAAACGTATTTAGTGTATAGGTGAGATAAGCCCAAGTTTGGCATAACAATATGTTTTAATCTTTTATTCAATGCAATTATATTGATTGATTATTGTGATTGAATTATACGTTTTATTCTTGTTATAATATGTCTGGAATATTAGTGCATAATTTGATTTTATATGATTGAGATTAAAAAACCTTATTGTATTAATAGGTCTACCATAATTAGACGGAATTGCATGCAAACCTAGAAATAGGTCAATATAAATCCTCTAGCTTAGGGTTAAACTTAAAAGTAGAATTTATAAATCGATAACGCCATCTTAGGGTTTTTAACTAGAAAGACTTATGGTAATCAACTGATGGATTAGGTTTTAATAATCATGAGAGAATTATTAACATAAGATAGGAATTTCTACATTCTAATAATCAATAATATAACTACATTATAAAAGGTTAATTACTTAATGATTCTTAGAGGGATTCAGCACCTAGGCACTACTATTTGATATTGAATTTTCTCTGTATTCTACTTATCTTGAGTTCATAATTGTCTAATCTTAATTTAGTTTATTTTCTTAGCGTTATTTTTATTTTTAATTAAAAACTAAAAATTTTGATTCTTAGACTATATAATAGAAAAGGGGTAACTACTAGTAATTATCATCCTCATGGGATCGACCTGTACTTACCTGTGCTAGCCATAGCTACACTGTGCACTTGCAGTGAATTTTAATATTAGTATAGAAAATAAACCAATCAGCCAGCTGTTAGTAGTGTGCCTTAGGCCAATGGACATATGTGACTTTTGTACTGACATTCTGACTTATTAATAATATATTATGAGGTATTCTTTTATAT
>JAOQML010007649.1:0-12494 GCA_027568935.1 Erythroxylum urbanii | reverse complement strand
TATTCTAATGCCCAAATTTCACGCATGCACAACAGCTCCCAATTATGAGTGCTGAGAAAGAGCGTTTGATGTTCGAAAAGAAAGATAACAAATCACATACTAACCTAAAACAAGAAACAAGAAATAAGAGATGCCAAGAGAGAAACTGTAAATTACCTTTCCTCGGCGATCAATGGCCCCAATAAAACCACCATATATGGTTGAAAAGATAGTAGACCAACGTCGATGTTACAGATATGCTATAGCTGATCTTGGAAATACTGAAAAGGCTTCCTATGTGAGTAGTTTGATCAAAACGATTTGCAGTGATCGGAACATGGAAATAAAGTAGTGGGAGACACAGCAGGTTGATTGGTGCCCAGAGTGAGACAATTGCTCCATAATTGTGTCTAGCTGCATTTAGAATTCATCTGTTAACATAAGTTGGAAACAAGTTGACAAGCATGAAAGGAAGTAAGATCAACCAAATACCGGTTGGAAAAAACTCATGCCACTATAGTTTACATGCTTTATGGCCATTATATCCTTAGTTGGTTTCACCAGAGGTTTTATCTGGAAACATAGGAATCAGAAAGGATGAAGATGTAGTTACCCATATTTATGGACCATAAGTGAACTTGACATTTCTTAACTTTCAGACGGTAGTCAAGAATAGAAAAGCTTTGTACGCATCAAAATAAGATATCATGATCAATTTTGAAAATCCCTTCTGTAATCTAAAGATTGGAGAGAACCAGGCAGTAGTTTTTGCAAAAATTGCAGCATAGAAGTTAAATCAACGAGACAAAAAAAAAAAAAAGTTACCCATGTTGACTCTAGGCCTTTAATGTCCGAAAATATTCTGGCATTTTTAAGGCAATGGTACGAGCAAAGGGAGAAGAATGATGGTGTCAATTGATTTAACTGAAGGTGTTAATTGATCATAGAAGACTTCTAGAAAGGAAAGCAGAGGACAGCAGAAGGGAAGAAAAACAGAGAACTAGAGAAGTCTAAGAACAGAGAGTCCTAATAGAATCTGATCTGCCCTCCTATACCTGTGACCACCATAAAAGGAATTTGGCGATAAGCCAGTCTTGAGTTTTCAATCCACCTCCGAAGCATTAGAAAGATAAACAAAGCAGCAACCAATGTATTAAGAATGAGATATAGCATCACAGCTACGAGGTATTTACGAGGGCATAATATCCAGGAGCAGAACAGAAGCTCTAAGTGCGACAATTGTGCACATATCATAGAGAAAACATACCTTCTGAATAACACGATAAATAGGTGTTACAACCTTCCTCAGAAAGGCCTCATCATCTCCACCATAGGAGGGCTTAACATTTTCTCTGGTAACAATGCTGACATTTCCAGCCAACAGCCCATGGAGTTCGCATGCCATCTGAATGGACAAAGACGTCATTATTAGCAATTAAATCAATGGAAGGCAAATGAGGTAGATTTATGATGAAATTATTTGTACATACATTGTGGAAGATTTAACATAGACATTATGGCATGAAGCGAACATTAGCAGCCTCAGCCCCAATAAGAAGATATAGACCCATATAAATTATCTCTCTGCTGAATTTCTTGCTGAGATTGAGGAAGACTACATGGACCAAAATTTGTGGATTTTGGTATGATGAACTATATGCATGTGAACAGATCCAAAGATTCAACAAGCAGTATAAATGCAAAAACTATCACTCACCGCAAACTGTGTTTTCGTCCTAGAAATCTGCTCCAATTTTTATAATTTTTGAAAAGCTTGTTTATGACGGCATCAACGGCACGATCACCAAGCTGCACAAGAGAGGATGGGTTTAACCAAAGGATTGTCGAATAATAAATTTATGTATGTTATTCCTGAATTCATAGCTAAAGAAAAGATACTCAAATTAGTCGTTGGTTCAGACACAAGGACAAATTAACTCCACCAACATAAATGCTCATTTCAGTTGGACTATCTGTTTTAAGCATACAAACACCCTAAAGATGAGATTGCAATTGGAAAATGAGCATAATACATGCCTTATTAAGAAGCTCAGGCTTGGGATTATATCTTCTATGGTTGTTGGCAAGTAGGTGAACCAAATGCTCCCTCTGACTCCTTAAGTTGTCTCGCTGAATCAAATGTTTTTCAATATGCTCATCAGTTTTTTGATATGAAGTAAGTTAGCACTTAACTTTTATCAATTGCAACGTCATCTAGTCTTTGTTGAATTTCTCTTATTTTTCGACCAACTACATGACGAAGACCAACATCGAGTAACAAAGCAGATGGAGCAAAAGATAGAAAGTACCTTGTCCAGCAGAGGAATGGGATCGGAAGAGTGGTATTGATGTTATAAATCAACTGAAAATGTTATGAAATATTATAAAATTGAAAATTATTTGCACAAAGCATAATACTTACTAATTTAATATATTTTCTTTATATAAGATTGATTCCCTGATCTCACAACTTACTTATGATAACTCTCGCCAAGATTAAGCAAATTTTCATTCAGTCTGTTTCAACAAAAAATGGCAATATCTTGAGCTAACCTTGAGACCTGAAAACCCAGATTCTGCTTACAGTTACTCTATCAAGGAATTCATCCACAAGAAATCAAGGAATAAGCCACAAACTTAAAAAGATTATCATTTTGAGATGGGGCACAATTGCTTATCAAATTGGGGCAAAGTAGCATTCATTTATTCATTCATCCATTCATCACTTCCTGAATTTGTAAAAGCCCCACTTATAATGTCAACACAACATCACAAACTTCATTTATGACAGACAGACAGACACAATCATAAGATTAACAGTAATTCATAGCTACTACTACCGCTACTATCCAACTTTTGAGAAAAGGGTAAATGGCAAGTACTGAGACAAAAGAAAATGCAATAAAGAACTTACAATGGTGGCAGGGCGTCTGTTGGAAGCCATGAGAGAAGTCTTCCCAGTTTGTTCATAGGCAAATTTTGATGATGCTTGAATTCCAACTCTGCTCACCGCCATTGTCATCTTCCGCCACATCGTCATCAATGCTAGGCATAGGCTCAACAATCTCAACATCCCTCAAATGGTCCAAAGTCTCAGTGTTTTCTTCTTCTCGTTGTGCTCTGTTAGAAGCAGATCCCACGTTCTTGATTCGGGATTTGTTGGACTAGGAAACAATCCTTTTTGGGCTTCCTCTTCTTATCTTTAATTAAAAAATATTTTTTTAAAATTTAAAAAGTAATCTTGCCATGAATATATTGACAATATAGATTAGTTAACAAAATATTGAAAAAAATCAAAAAATACAAAATTTGTATTAATATGTTTGATTTTATAATTATTAAAAGAACATAATTTATAGATTAAAAATAGTTAATATATTAAAAAATACAATTCATTGAGAGGAGTAAACAAAAAATTAGAGAATACCTCGCCAAATTGTGAGATGAGGTATGTGAGAAAGTCTGTGTTTTTTAATTTGTTGTTGAAGAACATCACAGTAACCTATATTCAATCAAATTCCAAAATTTGTTTTATTACCAAAAAGAAAAAGAAACAGGAACAGTTTTGATTGGCTGGATTGAGACAAAAGGAACTAGATTCATCGTCTATTTACATTAAGACAATAAGATATCAAGGGTGCCATTTGGGGCAAAGAAACAGGGCAATAGCACATAGAGAAGATGTCACCAAATAAAAAGAAAGAGATACAGACAAAAACACAAAGGAAATATAAATATTGATCCCCGAGTAAGCGCTGATAGAGCTAGAAGACCATTAGTTTACAATTGGCGTAAGAAGAAGTTGGAGAATCCTAGCACGTGAGTTAGTTACAAATAAGGGACAGGTGTCACCTAATAATTGGGGTAGGATGGGATATAAAAGTAGGGGAATGACATGTAAGAGAGGGAGGGAATTT
Source organism: Erythroxylum urbanii (assembly GCA_027568935.1). NCBI lineage: Eukaryota > Viridiplantae > Streptophyta > Magnoliopsida > Malpighiales > Erythroxylaceae > Erythroxylum > Erythroxylum urbanii. Next base: position 8,598 of record JAOQML010007649.1, on the reverse strand, counting down.
CTGGATTGTGAGTGTGTTTAGGAGGTATAGCCCCTCATATAGGCTGATTCCTATTTTCGTTGTATTTTGCTTACTACTACCAGATATTCAATCACTATACTGAATCGATGAGATTGTTTAGATCCATCTAATTCATTTTTCCTAATAATACAGACATACTTGGGTTGAGTTCTATCAATTGGTATCAGAGCTCGATCTTGGTGCCATTAGATTGAATTCGATTGGGTAGTGGATGGTAGTGACGAGAAGGATGGAGAAAATTGACTTGCTAGAGAGGAGTGTAGCAAACTTAGCTGAGATGTTAGAGAGAAATGATGAGAAAACCTGCCGACTGGAAGAAGCATTGTCGGAAATGATGCAACACATCAAAGGTAAAGGAGCAGAGTCATCCAAGGGAAAATCAGTAGTGGAGACTGCTAAGGAAACCGAAGGAAATGGAGTGGGTGAGTCGGCAGACACAAGGCAGGGAAGGAATATGAAAACTGAGGGGGGTGGGAGGAATGAAGCGAGAGAGGAAGGGAGAGTTTATGAGGAGAGGGGAAGAAGGTTAGAGATTCCGATTTTCTGTAGAGAGGATGCATATGGATGGTTGAATAGAATAGAAAGATATTTTCAGTTTAATGGGGTTGTCGACATGGATAAAAGGGACACAGTGGTAGTGGCGATGGATGGTAAGGCGTTGGTGTGGTTCAATTGGTGGGAGGCGCGAAATCCAGAAGCTGATTGGCAGGAGTTTAAATCAGCTGTGCTCAAACGTTTTCAACCAACGTTAGCTAAGAACCCATACGAACTTCTGTTTGGACTGCAACAATCTTCGACGGTGATGGAGTACCGTGAAAACTTTGAGTTGTTAACAGGGCCATTGCGACACATTGATGAAGAAGTTCTCACGGGGTTGTTTTTGAATGGATTAAAAACGGAAATCAGGGCTGAACTTAAGCTCCACCATGCTGGGTCTTTGAGTGAGGTGATGGACATGGCGCTACTAGTGGAGGAGAGGAATTTAATTGTGAAGCAAGGCAGTGCTAGTCCCATGCAAAGACATATCCTCAACAAGCCAGCTCAGTTTAACCGATCCACCACAGCGGATTTTCGACCCAGACCTCCAGCAACTATGGAGTCGAAGGGGAGTTTAACAACTCCAAATACGACCCCACCCCAGAGAGACGGGTCTGGAGGGTTAGTAGACGCAATTTTTGACAACTCCCACCCGAAATGCTTAAGGAAAGATATGAGAAGGGGTCGTGTTTTTATTGTGATGAACGATTCAGCCCCAGTCACGTTTGTAAAAACAAACACTTCCGAGTATACATCGTGGAGGAAGAAGGTGAGAATGAGCTACCCGAAGAAGTGTTCTTAGATGCCGAGGGAGAGGATAATGAAGGAAAACCATTACAATTGAATAGGATGAGTATAATGGGATTGACGACAAAGAGATCATTCAAGGTTTGGGGAAATTTAAAGGGAAGAAAGGTGCTGATATTAGTGGATTGTGGGGCCTCCAATAATTTTATCTCAAAACCTTTAGTGGAGCAGCTGTCCTTACACGTGTTAGAGACTCCAGAATTTTTAGTACAAGTGGGAGATGGGTTTAAAGTAAGAGGAAAATGTGTCTGTCAGTAGTTACATATAGAGACGCAAGGTATAGATATAAAAGGGGACTTTTTCCTGTTTGAATTAGGAGGAGTGGATGTGGTTTTGGGACTAGATTGGGTGACATCCAAGCCAATTTCAAGGACCTGACGTTAAAGTGGATGGAAGGGAATAAACAACTCAGTTTGAGAGGAGATCCAGCTTTGATGAAATCAGTGGCCACATTACAGTCACTGTACAAAGCAATGAAAGGAGGGGAAGGTTACCTTGTCAGTATAACCGTAACAGAGCCGCCTGAACCCATCTTGGAGGGAGCAGCTGAACTCAAAGAGCTGCTAGCTGAATTCACAAATGTTTTATCACCCCCATCAGGGTTACCTCCCCATAGGAGCCACGACCACACCATCACTTTAAAACCGGGGGCAGAAATACCCGCTATAAGGCCCTATAGATATCCCCATTATCAGAAGAATGAAATAGAAAAGATAGTGGGGGAATTACTTGCGGCAGGAGTCATTAAACCCAGTGTAAGCCCCTTTTCCAGCCCAGTGATCTTAGTAAGGAAAAAGGATGGAGGATGGAGATTTTGTGTGGATTTTAGGGCATTAAACAGAGTGACTGTAGCTGATAAATTTCCAATACCTACTATTGACGAGTTATTGGATGAATTGGGAGGGGCCAAGGTGTTTTTGAAGCTGGACCTTAAGAGTGGCTACCACCAAATTCGGGTCCGAGAAGAGGACGTTCACAAAACTGCCTTCCGAACACACGAAGGTCATTATGAATGGTTGGTGATGCCCTTCGGATTATCCAATGCACCCTCCACCTTCCAATCATTGATGAATGAGGTATTCCGTTCCTACCTACGCAAGTCCGTTCCAGTTTTTTTTGATGATATACTTATATACAGTCCAGGTTTTGAGCAACATTTGAAAGATTTAAGGGTTGTTTTGTTGATCCTCCGGAATCATAAGTTGTATGTTAATGAGAGGAAGTGCGAATTTGGCAAAGAGCAAGTAAAATACTTGGGGCATGTAATTTCGGGTCGGGGAGTCCAAGCCGATCCTTCTAAAATTGAAGAGGTTGCGAATTGGCCAATACCGAAGGATGTGAAAGCTGTCCGAAGGTTTTTGGGGTTCACGGGATACTACCGACGATTTGTTCGGGACTATGGCAAGATTGCCAAACCTCTTACTCGACTACTCAAGAAGGAAGGGTATCAGTGGAATATGGAAACTCAACAAGCTTTTGAATCCCTGAAGTCAGCAATGGTAAACCTCCTTACTTTAACTGTCCCTGATTTTTCTAAACCGTGTGTTATAGAGACTGATGCATCCGGGAAGGGGTTACGGGCAGTACTCATGCAAGAAGGAAGGCCCTTAGCTTATCTCAGCTGGGCATTACCTCCACATGCGCTTTCCAAGTCAGTTTATGAAAAAAAATTAATGGCAGTAGTGATGGTGGTTCAGAAATGGAGACACTACCTGTTGGGGAGACGCTTCATCATCCGCACTGACCAAAGAAGCTTGAAATATTTGACAGATCAGCGATTGTTGGGAGAGCAGCAACAAAAGTGGACAGCAAAATTATTGGGGTATGGTTTTGAGGTGCAGTACAAACCGGGAAAGGAGAACCAGGCGGCTGATGCCTTATCGCGTAAAATGGAATGTGCTGCTATATCGACAGTGACAATGGTAGACTCGGATGACTTGGAGGCAGAAATTCGGGCTGATCTGAAACTCAATACTATCATGCAGAATCTGTTAAGTGGGAGCAAAGAACAACTGGGATTTTCAGTTAAGGGAGGCAGATTGTATTATAAACAATGACTGGTTTTGCCAAAAACTTCTCATCGGATACCAACTATTTTGAAAGAGTTGCATGATTCACCCATGGGGGGTCATTCGGGGTTTCTACGCACTTACAAGCCAGTGTTGGGACTGGTTTTTTGGGAAGGAATGAAGAATGACATTAAAAAGCATGTGGAAGCTTGTGAAGTGTGTCAAAGGAACAAGTACCAAGCATTATCCCCTGCTGGTTTACTACAGCGTTTACTAGTTCCTTCGCAAGTATGGGAGGATATATCTATGGATTTTATTGGAGGTCTACCGAAGAGTAACGGAATGGATACCATCATGGTAGTAGTGGATAGGCTGACAAAATATGCCCATTTTTTGCCATTAGCCCATCCCTTTTCTGCTCCCGATGTTGCTGCACTCTTTGTTAGAGAAATAGTGAAGCTACATGGGTTCCCTGCCTCAATAGTATCTGACAGATTCAGGGTGTTTATGAGCAAATTCTGGACCGAATTATTCAAGCAGGCAAGCACACAACTGAAGTTTAGCTCCGCTTATCACCCCCAAACCAATGGACAGATGGAGGTCACCAATAGATGCTTGGAAACATATCTCCGTTGTTTCACCGACAGCAAGCCAAAACAATGGACTAAATTGTTATGTTGGGCAGAATTCTGGTTCAACACTAACTATAATAGTTCGGCAAAAACTTCTCCATTTTTTGCGTTATATGGTAGACCCCCACCTACCTTGCTCGGTTACGCAGGGGAATTATCAGCAGTGGAAGAAGTGGACAAACTCCTTAAGCAACGGAACGGAGTCATTTCAGAATTGAAGGACAATTTGTTGAGAGCTCAGAATCGGATTAAAATCTAGGCAGATAAGAAACGAAGAGAAGTAGAGTACATGGTTGGAGAAAAAGTTTATTTGAAGATCCAACCTTACAAATTTCGGTCTTTAGCAAGGAAGCTGAATGAGAAACTTAGCCCTAAATACTATGGACCCTTTGAGATTGTTGAAAAGATTGGAGTTGTGGCTTATAGATTGGACTTGCCTGCATATAGTAAAGTTCACTCGGTTTTCCATGTATCTTTACTCAAGAGGGCTGCTCCTAATCCTGTGCAGATATAGCCCTTACCTAAGCAATTCACGGATGAATGGGAGCTCGAATTACAATCAGAAATGGTGTTGGGAATCCGAAAGGATGCTAATGGAGAGGATGAGGTATTGATTCAATGGCAAGATCTACCTACATTTGAGAATTCATGGGAATCATATGCTTCAATCTTAGAGCACTTTCCCACATTCCACCTTGAGGACAAGGTGCGAGCTTTGGAGGGGAGTATTGATAGAGCTAGAAGACCATTAGTTTTATAGTAGGCGTAAGAAGAAGTTGGAGAATCCTAGCACGTGAGTTAGTTACAAATAAGGGACAGGTGTCACCTAATAATTGGGGTAGGATGGGATATAAAAGTAGGGGAATGACATGTAAGAGAGGGAGGGAATTTCTGGATTGTGAGTGTGTTTAGGAGGGACAGCCCCTCATATAGGTTGATTCCTATTTTCGTTGTATTTTGCTTACTACTACCAGATATCAATCACTATACTGAATCGATGAGATTGTTTAGATCCATCTGATTCATTTTTCCTAATAATACAGACATACTTGGGTTGAGTTCTATCAAGCGCCAAAGAATTTCCTGCTGCTACCATATATTGTTCATCTCTATTTGGTGATAAATAAAGCAGCTGTACTTTTTTGATTCCTCAGATCTTTCATAAAATGGGATTAATCAATGAGGTTAAAGAAAATTCATTCAACAAAACATTGAAAACAATGCAATATCGAGGACACAATGATCATGTACCAAAATAAACCACATTCTGTACATGGTCTATACACAATGCACTACACAAATAAACAGGTTAAGGGTTGCATCATCTATGCCTGCTAAAGGATCGATTTCTGGCAAGTTCACTATAGATAATAAATAGTTCAAATTCAAAGGAAAAGAAAATAAGCTTCCCACATATATCTATGACTCTTCAAAATAAAAGGTCATGCAAGTCCATGTACCATAAAAGGTGATGCAGGGAACCTTTCCCCAACTTAGCCACAAAAAGCCAAAAGGAAACTCTCGAAATGCCAGATCAAGTTGTCTACTTTGGGAATTCCATTATATGATACATTTCGAAAAAGTCTGCAGAAAGGGAATTGCCTGTCCGGAAATCAAATATGTTGTCTCCTAAGTAACAAAATCCTCCTTATGCTGTATAACAGAATCTGTTAAGAGAACAACGACAAAAGTGAATCATTAACACACAAAAAAGGAAAACACGGAAATATGAATTATCTTCAATCAGCTAAACTTTGAATCATCTCATACCTGCTATGCACCAAATGCATATGTATCTTGACCAGAGCATATACCACAGCTGGAAGTATTCCCTCAACTTCTTCATCACTAACATAAAATAGTAGAAGAGGATTACGAATGGAGTTTAATTTCCAAGTAAAACTGCAGATGGAAAATATGTATCGAGAGCTTCCTCCCATACCCAACATTTAGTGATTGTCACCGAATTTCAGACTGCAGGATCAAGAAGAGTGCAAAACTAGCAAAGTAACTGCAATCCATGAAAGCACAGATAAACAATTCCTCTACCAAAAGTTATAAACAAAGAATTTTCCAAGAACTCCTTTCCTTACCTTTCCAATGATTATTTCAAGAACACTAAAAAAGGAAGAAGCAATGTACATGCAAAACTAATTGCCTACTATAGTCCTAAATAAAGAGAATGTATTGTTGAATAGAATAATAATCAGTTTACTAATTAAAACTGGAAAAACATACAGCTGACCATCCTTCAATATTTGTGCTCTTTAATATTTGAACGGGCCTGCAAAACACAAATCCATCCATAAGAAACCAAAGAATAAGCAATAAACTTAACTTTTCAGTTTGAAATTGGCCATAACTACTTAAGTATCAATTGGGCAAAGTAGCAAGCATTCAATCCCCTCTTGAATTTCTAAAAACTCTCCTTATAACGCACTCTAATGGGCTGTTATTGGAGGGATCACCATGTCAATAAAACCTCAGAAACAAACAATCATAAGATTAATAGCTATCCTAGCTACTAATAAAAGTAATGCAAGTAACGTCTATCTAGAGAAACCAACTTTTGAGAAGAGGGTGAATGGCGAGTATAGATAGGAAAAGACGAAAGCAAACTTACAATGGTGGCAAGGTGCTTTTTGGAAGCCATGAGAACTCTCCCAGCTTCATCCACCACAAACCCAGCTGGAGTTTTCGGCGAATGAATACTTTGATAAAGAAAAGGCACGAACTTGGCGCTCGAACTCAAACTCTGCGCACCGCCATTCCCATCTTCCGCAACATCATCAACGCCGCTACGCTCTACAATCTCAACAACCCTTAAATTGTCCAAAATTTTCGTTCTTTTTCATCTTCCGTTTCTTCTTCTGGCTGCTAGAAGCAGATCCCACGTTCTAGACGTTACCGTTCTAGGATTTGGTGAACTGGGAACAGTCCTTATTGGTATTCTTCTTCTTCTTCTGACATGGTTGGGGATTGAAACAGAAGTAAAGATGTGAGATTTATAGAGATGTGGTGGCTGGGAAGAGTAGGAGAGGGGTTTTATATTGTGTTCATAAACAAAAATAAAAATGAGTTGATACAAAAGAAATAAATATATATATAATTAAAAGATAAAGAATAATGTACCTTTTGGTACAATTTGGAGTTGTGGTATGCGAGAAAGTCTGTGCTTTTGAATTTGTAGTTGAAGAACATCACAGTATGTTATATCCATAGTTGGAGTCTTGTGAAGGTTAGCGACAACAAAGAGTACGGCAATGTCTTTAACTTTGGACAAAATTTAATTTGAAGCAGTTGAGGAGATGACATAACTGTAATTATCTTAGTAATTTGCTCCATCAACTACTTATCAATATCATCCCACTCTTTTCATTGCCGACAAAACTAAAATTGAAGAAGAAATGAAACTAAAGACGTAGATGAGTCTTTTTCTTTTTCTATTCTCGTAAATTCAACACCCATTCTTTTTACTCTCATATTAAAAAGGAGTACTCTTCAAGACACGGCAATTTCCCCAAATTAGGAAATTCCTCACATTTGTCACAGGAACTAATCAAAGCTTCTTGAGTAGACTCAGCTTCATCATCCAACTTGGGAACCACTTGAGAATAACTCTTTCAAGAGAGATGAGGTTGTAGCGGTTACTCGCCATGAAAAAGGTACGGAGAGGTTCTAGAAATAATGTGTTGTTGTATTAAAGTGATAAAAAATGATTATTCATTATTTACATCAAGGCTGTTAAGCCATTAAATAGAGCTGGATTAGTCACCGACTTAAAACCCCACCAACTACAAATTAAACAGAAAATATATTTACAATTCAAGTCCTCCCACGTACACTCTACACAGTCAATCAACTAAGTCAACTACAGTAAAAAAATAACAATCAAGTCCCTGATTCATTTGAGCAACTTCCATCATTTCTGTTGCTGCATTTCTGGAATTCCGATCACCATCATATGAAGGCTGTTTCAGTTTTGGCTTGATCTCATATGCTCTTTCACTAAATTCTCAAGAGTATAATCGTGCCCTTTAACAGAATCTGTTAAGAGAACAACGACAAAACTGAATCATTAACACAAAAAAAGAAAACTCGGTGATGCTTTTTTTCTTTTGAAGTTATGCTTTTCTAGCCTCTTCTAGCTTTCTCACATTTCTTAACCCTCCTATTTCCAATCTTCTTCTAAGATTATTCAACTTCTCCATTTTGACAATCGAAGATAATTCATCCTCATTCATGCGTATGATGAACATAGCAGCTGAAAGTTATATCAAATAAAATAACTCTACTTTTATATATCAATTTATTAGAAGACAAAAAAGAAAAATAATAATTGTGTTTAGCTTTGAACTAGTTTAACAATTACATGTAAAAAATATTAAAATTCTAACCTAAGAATAGTATTCAACTATTTTAATCGTAATATATTTTGATGATTTTTAGTTAAAAAAATTTTTTATTTTTAATTTAAAAAATAATCTTGCCATGAATATATTGATAATAACGTAATATTAAAAAACAGAAAATATAAATTTTGTATTAATATGTTTGATTTTATAATTATTAAAAGAACATAATTTATAGAT
>JAOQML010007630.1:0-12495 GCA_027568935.1 Erythroxylum urbanii | reverse complement strand
GAATAAAGTAGATCGTTACTTTTATCATAAAATAAACACCTTAGCATTTATTTATTACGAACCACGATCTTGATGAGTGGTGAACTCATGTATGTTTCATTATAATTCTTCATATAATTGGAATGGATTTTTACAGGGCATCAATCCAGTGTCCGCATGTTGGAATTATTAATTGAAACATGCATCAAGGAACATTAAGTCAAATAAAGAGTTTATAGTGACATTATCATTTCTAGATGTTTTACGGAGATTGATAATTAAACTGGTGCCAATAGTTTGATGGACTAGCTACCCATCAAGTCTTAACAACAAGATTAGATCTTGTGTGTCAATTACCATGTAGAGTGAAATGGGAGATCTAAAAGGAAAAACCAATGTAAGGGAAAAATGATAAATTTACCCTTTATTGTGCAGATGGCTATAATACGGTTTATAATAGAGTTTGTGATTGAATATCGAATTAATAAATTTGAAACACATTTTCTTATAATTTTAGGTACTTCAAGAGTTTAGCCAATTGGCTTTAGTGGAATGACTTTTGGTTAATAAATCGAAATTAATTCTAATGAGATTAAGTTAATTCCGAGCTTGTTGGAGCTTGAATTATTTAAGTTGAATTAGATTCCCCACTTGGCTTCTAGTAAGGTTATCAAGCATAGTAAGAAAAATATACGAAGGTTACCGGAAAGAAAATGAGAGGGAAAGGAGAGAAATGGACGAATTAGATTCAAGCCAACAAGACCGAAACAATTTAATTAAGAGTTGATTAAATTGGGGCTTAAGCCTATAATTAAATATTTGGCTTACACTAATTAATTATTAATTATAAGCCCAATGTAACATTTAATATTGGGCTGCATTTTGGTTTTATTAATTATATTAATTAAATTGAAACAAAATTTATGTAAAAAATAGGATAAACAAAATTGAATTCTCCAATGATGTAGAATTCGGTCATGCTTCTTATAAAATGGGTTTAATGGCTCATTTTAAAGAAGAAAACATACACAGCTCTTTTGAAATTCATGAATGAATGACTGTGGCCGTTAATGTAAAGCTCTTTTAGCATTCTACATGAATGAATGTGGGCGTTAATGTATAACTCTTTTAGCATTCTACATGAATGAATATGGGGGTGTTTGTTAATTTTGATTCTCTTCCAACCAACTTTCATTTTTTTAATAAAGGAAAAAACTCTCCATTTTTCCTTTTCCTTTCCCACAAAAAGTATCTTGTTAACCAAGTTGTTCAAGGAGAGCAAGTGGTAGATTAGATTGGTTGAAAACACAATAGCGAGGAGTCGAAGCTGTAGCGAGGAGTCGGTAATATTTCAATCTTGTTCTTATTTTATTTATTTTCTTTATGATGTATCATATATGGATTAAAAGCATTTTGTTTTGGTGTTTCCGCTTCTATTGTGTTTTGATTTCGAAAAAAGTTTTTGAAATCTACCGTTTAGCCATACCAAGCATGAATTTTGTTTTTGATCTAACATTTTGTTCTTTAGAAGATTCGAATGGCTCAATTATCCTGAATGAGCTACTATCCTTTAGATTCTTTAATACATCATTCATGTTGAATGCCACTTGGTCATCATTAATTAGAAAGATAAGGTTCCTTTCATAAACATCTACTCAAGATTTTTCAATGTTCACATATTGTGTATCAAGAACTGGTGAATAAAAGGAAGGGTTGGCATTCTTTTCTTTAATCTCTTTCTTTGTCTCTTGGTCTTCAATAAGGTGGGATTCAGTTTGGTTTTCCACCGGTCCTTTTGGCTCTCCCCCATTCTTACATGTGATAGCCTTATATTGCTCTCTCTGGTGTATTTCCATATTACTTAGAGAGCCATCCACACTTCTTTTACAAAATTCAGAAGAATCTGGCTGAGTCGAAAGACAAAAGAAGTCGAGTACTTGAATCTCCAACTTGTGAATAGAGGCGAAATAATTTTCTGTTACTTGATCAAATTGCTTTTCTAGTCTCTTCTAGTTCTCTTTCATGTCTTTTTGCTTCTCCATCATTTTGTCTAATTTGGAATCCCATAAACTGGACTCATCCTTCTGAAATTCAAATAGGTCTTGATGTCCTACGTAAGTACTTTCATTATTGGACCAATAAAAATCTGGGTGGTTCTGCCAACCTGGAGTGTATATGTTTTAATAAGGATCATTACTTCCGTAACCATACTGTGCCTCATTATAATTCGCAAAAGTTCCTTGCTCCTTATAATATCTATCTTCCATAATTGTTCATTCCATTTTTTCTCAGCATCTAGCTCTTCAAATATTTCATTTCTCATTCTAAGATGTCTTGTTGTATCTCTACTTTATGCCCCAAACTTCTTTCTCAGTTTTTTTAACAAAATATAGTGGAAAAGCCTTAGACTAAAGAACTAAACTAATTGCTTCCCCGGCAACGGAACCAAAAACTTGATCATTAATTTCTCGATATGTGTAAGTTTTAATTAATTAACCTTGATAATCTGTAATCGCACGGGTCGTTCGTGTGGTGTTGATCCCACGAGGACGGATAATCTAATCCTTAAGATCTAAGGCCAAAACAATTCGCAGAAATTCAAATGACACAAAACTATAATAAGAATGCAATTCAATCAATTCAATAATCAGTCACAAAAATATTAACAATTTTAACAATTGCAGTGCGCACTTAAGAATCAAAGTAACGAACGATCAGTTGAGAGAAAGGGAAATTTTACCTATCTTTAATGCTAACCTAACCAATTATGAATTACTGGATTATTGGTTCTATACGGGCCTACGGTTGATTAATCTCTCTCTAGTTATAACCATTAACCCTAATTTATAAACCTTAATCAGATTATTAGAATTGCAATCTCTCGATTAAAAATCTATCCAAAACCCTACTTAGATCTGAAGTTATCCAAAAATCGTCGGGAACCTATGCAAGATCTCTCTTCGTACAATTTACTGATTTAAATTAATTTTGGTTCTATTAAATTACCTAACTCTTGTTAGCCCAATTTAATTATTTTTAACTCAATTCACCCTCTCAATTTATCACATAATTATGCAATTCTCGAAATTAAATCACAATAAATCCAGTAAAAACACAAATAGTCAAATTTCATTAAATCAAAGATAAAACCCCCGAAGATGAGTTTAGAATATCTCAACATTCACAAATCCTATCATCATACTATTGTTCCCAATTCTATACAATAATAAAAATGGAAATTAAACAGGAAATATGATCTGAATGGAGACGGGAGGCGGCAACATTAGAAAACTCCTAATCTGAGAAGTACGTCGATTCGGTTTCTTCTCCACTTCTCTCTTCCTTCTTCTCTTTCTTTATGTCTTGACAATTCTCTCTAGGGTTTCTCTGAAAGTGGTTGATGCAAAATCTCCTTCATCTTCTTTGTCTTATTTTTTATATACCTTTTGTGTTCTGGGTAGCCGTAGAGGGTGGGGGTTCCAAGGTCTAAAAACTACCTCAAAACTTGACATTTGTAAGCATCTACGCATCTGCCCGATGCAGGCCACGATTGTGGGCCACATCCAAGCCTTCTGTCATGATCGTAGCAAGCAGACCACGATCGTGGGACGTGTCCTAGGCTTCTATCATGATGTGACCTGTTATGCCATGATTGTGGGACGTTGTTTCAACCCGATTATGTCCGAAACTTCTCCGTTCTTCGATCTTTAACCTGAAACACTACCAAACACATCTAGGTGCCTCAAAAACATTATATTTAAGCTCAAAGGATTTTTCTAACCTATAAAACACTTAAAACACAAATAAACCACAAACTAACATAATTCTACCCTAAACACATACTACACAATCGAATAAACAGCTAAACACATATCAAATTATACCTTAAAATACGATGCATTTCACACCTATCAACATCCCCACACCTAAATTTTTACTCGTCCTTAAGAAAACAAAACAACAACACAAATCCCAAACCCCTTTAGTGTGACAATTTCATTGAATAATAGGAAAACAGGTTAATCTAAGCAACAACCAGATAAGCTTGGGCCATTTAACCAATTCTATGTTATCTATAATGATTCTCAACCATTAGTTTAGCACAAGTGAATCAGATATACAATGATTACATATTTCAATCTAGATTTTGGCAATGAGTTTATACATGAATAATCTATTTGGATTCTAAATAATTCGTACATAAATCCTAAAACATTAATCATAGAATAGCATAATCAATTCCAAAAGAAAGTGAGAACAACATAAGAAGATTAATCAATGTCTAAACCTGTTCGTAAACCTCGATATTTCTGTTGGATCAAATAGATGGAGTTTAGCTTCTTATAGCTCTTTAAAGGGAAAAAATTTGATCCCTTTGTGTCTCTAATCTCTTCATGCCTCATTTGGCCTTTTATAATAAAAATTAGTGTTCTGTCATAATATATGGTTAGAGGTGTGTAGATAACAACGTGTATAAAAATTACAAGAATTGTGAACTGACACATTTATAGAGAGCTACACGACTGTTTAACTCATTTAAATGGTCTTGTAAGTCCATACAAGACCGTGTAGGTTACAAAAGTGGCTGAAAGTACATCTTTGTTCTCCTACACACTTCTAGTGCATTACATAGTCTCATATACAGTCTATAAGTTGCAATAACTTCATTTCTTGCATTCTTTGTCCCATCTTCAACCTAATTCATCTCTTCATGCTTCTATAAGGAAAAATAAGATTGAACATCGATAAAATGGTTCCAAGGACATGTTTTTAGCCTATTTTTATTTTTGTTCCTCTAATTTTATTTCAAACAAAATATGAACCAAAAGAAGTATCTTAATCACAATATAACATTAATCTTTAAGCATTAGGAGTAATTATATCATTAATCAAGAACTTATCAAGTCCCCCCACACTTAGCTTTAGACCATCATTAGTAAAATTAAAAATCAACACCAAAATCCAAAAGACTTGGTCTTTAACCATATTTCCCAACAATATATATCCTTAAGAAAAGAGGAATAACTTTCAAAACCATGGTAAGAATCTAACATTCAATATTTTTAATTATTATCAATCAACTACCATTCCCTTCAAAATATGAGCAATCTAGAGGTAGATTTTGATAAGTAGTGTTTCAAAATAAGATAATTCTATAGTTAAACTCAAACACATTTTATGATCAAGGCATTCCATAACTTTGCATGTCACTTTAGTTCTCCACCACTAAAGATTCACATGCATAGTAATGAATCAAAAAACTTTTCAAGATTGTGGTATGGTCAAAGCTTAACGTGATAAGTATTTGGATCATGTAGTTCAAAAGCTTTCAAAACTTGCAAAGAAGGAAAGGCACTTGATTGAGTATCAAGTGCAAAAATTAACATCCACTAAAATATAGGAACCATAATGCAAAAACTCTATTTCCTAACTTAGATTCAAGCCTTCACACCTTAAACCTTATATTCAAGCCTTCACACCTTAAACCAAATTAAGCGTAAACAATTAAAAGAAATCACTTATAAAAACTGATGATAAATTATAAGTGTGAAGTACATCATATTTTAGGGCTTAGTTTGATATATATTTAAGTGTTAACTTAATCGTTTAGTGTGTGTTTAGGTTAGAATTATGTTAGTGTGTTAATTAATTATGTTTAAGTGTTTTTTATGGTTTAGTCAAGTCTATGAGCTTAATTATTATGTCTTTGAGGTACCTTGATGTGGTTATTAATGTTTCAGGGTCAACATCGAAGAATGGAGAAGTTTTGAGACACTCAGGCTAAAAAAATGGTCCATGATCGTGGCACAATAGGCCACGATCATAATAGAAGCACTGGAGTCAGCCCATATGCCATGATCGTGACAGAAGACTAGGATATGGCCCACAATCATGGCCCATATGCCATGATCATGACAGAACGCTCAGATGTGGCCTATAGTCGTGGCTTGAAGGGACACAATCATGGCCTACTTCCAGCAGATGCCCAAACACTCAGAAAAGTCAAGTTTTTAGGGAGTTTTTGGACATTTCAGAACCTAAAAGCTGCCCAAAACACAAAAAGTATATAAAAATTAAAACAAAGGAGATGAAAAGGGTTTTTGCATTAGCCACCATTGAGAAACCCTAAAGAGAGTTCATCGAGAGATTGATAAAAAGAAGAAGGAAGAGAGATATAGAGAAGAAGCTGATGCAATGTAGTTCTCAAAATAGGAGGTTTCCCGACGTTGTTGCCTCCAACATCCATTCTGATCTTGTTTCTGATGCATTTTCAATTTTATGAATGTATAGAATTGGAATAACTATTGATGATAGGATTGTGTGAATGTTGAGGATGTCTATACTCACTTTCGGGTTATTTTTGTCTTTAATTTAATATAAATCTGATTGTTTTATATTATTTGAATTCATTGTGATTGATTTCTGAGATTGCATCATTCAATAATAGACTGAGAGGGTAAATTGTATGAAAAATAATTAAATTGGGCTAACGAGAGTTAGGTGATTTAATAAGAATGAGAAATTAATCAACTCGGTAATTGTATGAAGAGAGATATTGCATAGGTTTCCGGTAGTCTATTGGAAAACTTCATATCTAATTAGGGTTTGGATAGATTGTTAATTGAGAGATTGCAATTTTCTATAATGTAATTAGGGTTTACAACTTAGGATTAATGGTTATAACTCGAGAGAGAGTAATCAACCATAAGATCGTCTAAGACTAATAATCTAATAATTCATAATCAATTACGTTAGCATTAAAGATAGCTAAAAATTCCCCTCTCTCTCTATTGGTAGTTCTTTAGGTCAATTCTTGAGTTTGTGCATTACAATTGCTAATTTGTTAATATTTCGTGATTGGTTCTTGAATTGAAATACTCGATTGAATTGCATTCCTATTTTAGTTTCGTTACATTTTGAATATTACACATTATTTTGGCTTTAGATTTTAGGATTAGATTAATCCTTCTTGTAGGATCGACACCTTAGGTACTACGCAAACAACCTATACACTTATGAATTATCGAGGTTAAATATTAAAACTTACATGTATCGAACAACTACAATCAAGTTTTTGGCACCGTTGTTTAGGAGGCGATTAGTTTAGTTCTATAGCTTAAGTCATTTAGTTAGTTTTTAACTTTTTTGAATTCTTTCTTTTCTACTTCTAAAATTGTGCTCTTTCATAAACACAAGATTTATGAGAGGTTAGAGTCACGCAGGTGAAGCCTTAGATTTAGACATCACTTGACTAGAACAAACCATTAGGAAAGCTAGGTGTGAAGAAGAAGAAGAATAAATCGCGAAAGAAATCATGAAATTAACAATGGTCGAGGAATTTTAGCAAAATTTGGAGCACGAAGCAAACCAAAGATGTCAACAACAGACCTTTATGGACTTCATGAGATCAAGGTTCAATGCGGCTAACTATGGAGTAGCTAGGCCACCCATACAAGCAGCATCATTTGAAATCAACCTAGCTCTCTTAAACATACTTCAAAAGAATGTGCAGTTTTATAGACTAATAAATGAAGATCCCAACGCACATATAGTGAACTTCCTTGAAACTTATGATACCTTTTGGTACCATCAAATGTAGGAAGATGTGGTCAGAATTAGGTTTTTCTCTTTTACCTTTAGAGATAAAGCAAAGGCTTGATATCATTCCTTTAACCCAGCCAATGTCATGATATGAGATCAGCTAGTTCGGGGTTTCTTAGACAAATATTTTCCACTTACTAAAACCATTAAGATCACCAAGGAAATTACCAACTTTTAGCAAATTGATAGGGAATAGACCTACAAAGTATGGGAATGATATAAGGATTTGCAATGGAAACGCCCACATCACAACTTACCCAAGGAATTCTTATTGCAAACATTCTATAATGGGGTAACCCCACATACGAGAGGCATGATTGATGCAGTTTCAGGAAGATCACTGATGAGAAAGATGGTTGATGAAGCAGAAGAGCTAATAGAGGAGATGATAAGTAATAGCTACCTATGGATGAACGAGTGGAGTAGATAAAATACTACATTTTGTGAACAAAAAGGAATTGTGGTTGTCAAGTAAATGACAAAAATGCAAGCTAAAATTGATAACTTGACTCGACAACTCAATAACATTAAGGCTTCTTCCTCAACTCTAGTGAATGTCATGCAACTCAAGTGTGAACTCTGTAGACAAGTGGATCATGATATAGTGGACTATTACTTGATGAAGGAAAATGATCTAGAGAAGGTGAATTATATGGGAGCTCAATATGGATGAGGAGGGGGAAACAATCCCTACTCTAGCACCTATAACCATGGGTGGAAGAATCACTCTAACTTCTCTTAGACGAACAATGCTAGAGGACAGTTCAGACCCTAAGGACAATCAGGCTTCCAACAAGATAAATTGAGCTAAAAGGAATCCAAGTTCTATAAGATTTTTAGATAAAATTGGAGGCATTGAGGATGCACACAGAAGGCTTGAAAGCAAATTCGAGCAAGTCACCAAAAACTCCGCCTCTTAAATACACAATATGGAAATCTAAGTAGGTCAGCTAACGGAGGCAATATTTACTCATAATGCAGGAACCCCTCTAAGCAACACCGAGTCTAGCCCAAAGGAATGGATTATGACCATCGTTTAGACCTAGGAAAAGGAACTTGAACGTGTGAAGGAAGATGGAGATAAAAGAAAAGAACAAGCAATTATGAAATTCCTTCCCAGTAAACTCGTAATTGAGCTAATAAAGGAACCTCAACCTAAAATTCCATACCCTATTCTAGCTTAGCGGAAGTCAATTTCAAGTAGGGCAATGAGGAATTTTAAGGAGATTGAACCAAACAATGTTAAGGACGTAACCAAACAACTACAAACGAGGTTCCCACTAAAGGAATCAGTTAAGAAGAAGCTTAAAGAGCATGTAGTAAAAGAAAACCTGAACATAACCCAAAAGAAAGATGACCCAGGGGAAGAACTGACTCGAAGAAAGTACTAAATACAATCTCTGCAAACAATAAGATGATTATAGATACACTTGCAGAGAACTCCAGAAGGATAAAGGAGATGGCCATAACTCAACGATGTCAGAGCTGGGACATATGTCATATCCATTGTTATTTTAAGGCTCAGTGTGTTCAATTGCCACCTCCTACACTATCCTCACCTCCATCACCATGAGTCTTTATTCTAACCCCCTTTCTTTTTAAATTTTGTCTTCAATTTTTTTTACTTTAATTTACGTTTCTTCTTTCCTTATGTGTTTGTTTGTCCCCTTCTCACATTAAGGACAATGTGTTGTTCAAGTGTGGGGATGGTTATATGGTTTATTTTTAATGTAGTTTTGCATATTGTATGATAGTTCTTAGGTTGCATTTTGTTAATTGTGTGAATGTGTCAATAGCTTAGATGGATGGGAATTGATTTAATTTTAAACATAGTCTATTAGGTTGTAAAGAATCATTAGCTCGCAAAATTAGTGAATTGAGGTCTTTGGCTAAATATGCCACTTATTTAGGATTTAGTGTAAGTTTGTAAACTCTAAATTGTCACATTAGTTCATAATTTGAGGCCTTTCTACTTAAGTAGCTTTACTAGTATTTTTCATGGAAACAAGAAGTTAAAGCAATAAGATAGGCAATAAACAAAAAAATCATCATGTTTGCTAAATAAATAACTATTATGCTGGCCTTTAGGTTATCAATAAAGCTAGTAGCCAATTAAGAGTGTGATATAGCTGAGTAACCGGATTGACATGCATCATAAATTTGTGCCTTCGATTAAAAAGGCTATAATGACATTCTAACGAAGCAGCTTAATAAAAAACATGACTTAGTCGAATAACTGGATCGACATTCATTACCAATATTTTCCTCCGAGTAAAAAGTTTAAGTCCATGTTCACAAAAAGTAAATAAAAAATGTGTGTTTTTCAATAAAAACCTATCAAACTTGTAATAGTTGACTTTTCATGAAAACGTACTTAGGAGTAGTTACAGAATCTGAATGACTAAAGAATTATTGATGGATGTGTGCAATTGAAAAGGGTAAACATTTTAACACTTGAGTCTGTATTAATTTGTATATGTAGTTCAAAGGCCCAATACGTGGATTTGGAATGTTAATGATTAAATTGGCTCAAATGATTGTGTTTAAATTTAAGTTGATTTCATGCAGTCGAAGCCATTGTCTCATTACTGCAATGTATGTTGTGTGAATTTCTTTGTGTTTGTTATCTTGTTTTCTTGAGGACAAGAAAATGTTTAAGGGATGGGATATTGATAAGTGTGAAGTGCATCATGTTTTAGTGCTTAGTTTGATATGTATTTAAGTGTTAACTTAATCGTTTAGTGTGTGTTTAGGTTAGAATTATATTAGTTTGTTAATTGATTGTGTTTAAGTGTTTTTTATGGGTTAGTCAAGTCTTCGAGCTTAATTATTATGTCTTTGAGGTAACTTGCTGTGTTTGTTAGTATTTCAGGGTCAACATCAAAGAATGGAGAAGTTTTGGAGATATTCGGGCCGAAACAACAACCCACTATTGTGGCACAATAGGCCACAATTGTGACAGAAGCACTAGAGTCAGCCCCACGATCGTGACAAAAGACCAAGAAACGGCCTATGATCGTGGCCCATATGCCACGATAGTGATAGAAGGATCAGATGTAGGCCACAATTGTGGCCTGTAGGGTCATGGAGGCAAACATCAAAACACTCAAAAAAGTCATGTTTTGAGGGAGTTTTTGGAACTTTCGGACCCCAAAAAAACCCTAAGGTTGCCAAGAACATAAAAGGTATATAAAGAGTAAAACAAAGGAGATGAAAAGGACTTTTGCATCAGCCACCATTGAGAAACCTTAGAGAGAGTTCATCGCGAGATTGAGAAAGAGAATCGATGGAATTCATTGATAAGAGATAAAAATCACATTCCGTCAATTGTAACCAACCTATATATATGCATACACCCACACTTATGCTTTTATGTATCCGCAAACATTAATAATCATAAATGCTCCACTAGCTTTAAGAGTTGGGTAAGAAACTATATTAGGTTAAAGGCTTATAATGTGGTTAACATAAAAAAAGGGGCCTAACAAAAGGAAAAAAGAATATCATTAGGTAGGTTATTTGGTTATTATAGCTAAAAGAAAAACAAAGAATGCCTATATCATTTCCATATTAATGCATATGAAAAAAATATACTCTAAAATAGAAAATCAAGGCAAGGATACGATGTACATATCATGAAGGTCACAAATAAATGAAAGATAATGAGATTGATATTGAAGTGTCATTATAAAAGGCTCAAAATATCATTGGTTTATGTTTACCACTAGTCACTACTCTTTTAAAGAAAACATACATTGACTAATCAAAAGAGTAAAAATATATGCTCATATTGCCATGAATTCTAGTAATTCTACTCTCTAATTATATTTATATAGTCATAGAAGCAATAGAAAAAGAAAGAATGTGTTATTAATTATTTTTAGATGCAAAAAGAACTTAAAAACACCTAAACATAACTTAGAACAAACATAAGCGATAATTTCCCCACACCCACATTTAACACTTACATTATCCCCAATGTAACATTAAATGTAAGAAATGTAGTATTCAACAAAAACAACAATTCCATAAATGTAAAGGAAAAGGATCAAACTTGTAGCACCCCATTTTTATAGGGCATATCCCTGAACGTATATACGGTATTCGAGAATAGACTCTACAAGAGTGGCATGCTACAACAGTCAATGAAACTCATTACAAATTTTTCGAACATTACATGCAATTTTAGAAAACAAAGAATCATTTTCGATCCTTTTTATCCATAAACATCATCAATCACAAAAGTCATTACAAATTCACATTTGATCTGAATTCAAGCAACAACACATTTTTATTGTCGCTAAAGCTCGATTTGGCTCTTACATTTATAAATGTACTCAGTCATAAAGGTCATTACATTTTAGAATTCACAAATACAATAAACAACAGTTACAGAATACTGATCTTGATTGAAGAAATATACAGGTGCAAACTGATCCCGACTCTTAACTCATATCTGAATTCGATGGCTATACTCCAATTTGTTTAACTAGATATATCCTCAAAGTCTGAAAGACAACATTACAATTTTGGTAAGTTTTGTGAAATCAGTGAGTGAACCATCCTTGATAGGCTCACTCATACCAGCACAGAACAATTCACGTACAATTCATATATTCAGAATTTGCACATCATTTCACACTTCATTTTCAGAACAGTACATATATCTCATTTCAATTATTCATTTAATATACATCAATTTATTTATATGCAATGCAAATATGACTCACCTTTAGTTGTTACTTTGTCGTGACTGAGTGTCTTTTAAATATCCCATATCCATTGTGAATACTGGGTTCATTCATAACTGTCCCGTTTCTATTAGGGATACCGGTCTTGTAACACCCCATTACCCTCGGATACGCATCGGGACGCCCGTAGGTCATTCCGACACATAACCTAAGATAATGGAAC
>JAOQML010007617.1:0-12495 GCA_027568935.1 Erythroxylum urbanii | reverse complement strand
CTGATTAATAGACTCATCATCTTTCATCTTGAACAGCTCATACTGATGAACAAGAATACCAATCTTGGTTTCTTTCAGCTAGTTTATGCCTTCATGTGCAATGGCTAATGTGTCCCATTTTTCCTTTACAGATTCACATCCATGAACCTTATCATAATCACTTCTACTTAGAGCACAACTTAAAAAGAACTTGGCCTTTGAGTTTAATTGAAAGTGAGCTTTCTAATCAACCGACCATTGGTCACGAGAGATGCTTTTCCCTTTATTTTCTGTTGGGATTTATGGACCATTTTCAATGATATCCCAAAGATCAATGTGTGTGGATTATATGAAGAGCCGCATCCTGTCCTTCTAATAATGATAATCTTCACCATTGAATGCAGAGGGTCTTGAGACTAAGGCACCTTCTGCTATAAAAGCATGTGATTCAGTCATGGATCTTTATCCTCACTTTTTAAGAGTGTTTCTTGGAAACCTTGCTCTGATATCAACTGAAGTAAATCACTTGTTAATATAGAAGTCATGTATAATATGTAAAATAAAAAAGAAGGACGGTTGAATTGTGTTTAAATCATCTAAGATATGAATCTTTAAAATCTTCTTGATGTTCTTGACAAATTCAGACGATTACAAGTTTACACAATGCACTTAATTTGATGAGCAATACAATAGAAAAAATTAGTATCTATTCTTCTAACAACAATAAAATTAAAAAGGTAAGAGTTAGAGAATATGACACCGCAATTTATACTGGTTCACCTTTAACCTTGGGCTACGGCTAGTCCTCAGAGTTTGTTTGAGATTTCACTATCTCCTTCAATGTTAAAAGTATTATTTCTACACTTGCAGAGCCTCTTCATGTCTCTTTTACAAAGTATTCTTTATCTGCTTCCTTAGCCTCTTTAGGCTCTAGCCTTTCTTTCTCTCGAAAAGATATTGTTTGAGCATTCACACTCATGTTACAGATGTATTTGCTCTCTTTCGTTCTTTCTTTTCTCTCAGAATATTTTTCACAGCATAAGCACTTGAGCACAGAATTTCTCTTGAGTATTTTTGTACATTCAAAATTCTTATTGAAGTCAACGACTACAACTAATATTTATAACCTAAATCTCCAACGGTCTTCTTAAGAAATCTGCTTGTCGAGTTTTCTAAATTCTGTTAATAGTTGAGTCCTGTAACTAACTCCAACTAACTGACATTCTAGCATATTCTTCAATTACATGGACTTGCTTAGATTCGTATGCCTCATCTGATGTCTTAGACTTGATCATGTCATCTAATTAATCTTATTCAGCTTTTACTTAATTGTCTTGATTTTATGATTTGTGCCACTTATATTTATATGCGCAATTAACAAATTCATCAAAATAGTTCACACACTTTTATTATTATTATTATTTCACTTTTATCGAAATCAATAGAAGAAGTGAAGTCTTCTTAACTTAACACAACCCCTATGGGATCGATATCCAATCTTTTTACTACAAGTCACAACTCATTCACTTGCGGTTTTTGAGCGTACAACAAGTAGATGAGTTTTACCATCAACAAGGTTTTGGCATCGCTGTAGGGATTGATTGTTAAGCATCGTGTCTAATTTAGATTACTTTGATTTAAGAGTTTTTGATACTTTTCGTTGTGTAATTGCAGGCACATGAACACAAGGAATATGCAAAGATTGACAGAATTTTGTAACACATCAAGACATCTTAGATTGAGGAATGAGACATCTGAAGAGCTAAATGGTAAGAAGAAATAGAAAGAACAATGATGGAAGAAAATTATTATAGGGAGCAAAGAACTTTTTCAAACTACAATGAGGTGCATTATGGTTGGGGAAGTACCGATTCTTATTAGAACATGTACACTGTGGGATGGCAGAACAACTTAGATTTTTATTGGTCCAACAATGCAGTACTCGCATGGGATATCAACACCTATTTGAATTTCAATAAGATCGATCGAATTGCAGCAATGGAGAGTAAGTTGGACAAGTTTATGGAGATGTTTAGTTCCAAAATGGTAGCTCAGGAAGAGAATCAGAAGAGGATGTTTTCCAGCCAGGAGGAAAGTCAGAAGAGACTTGAAAAGAAATGCAATCAAATTCTTAAAAATCATGTCATTTTTATTCACAACCTGGAGATTCAAGTAAGACAGCTTTCTGTGAATTTTGTAAGAGAAGTGTGGAAGAATCTTTGAGAAATATGGAATTACATTAACTAGAGCAATATGAGGCTGTCACACTTAAGAATGAGGAAGAACTAGAAGAACCAGTGGAACACTGTGCTAAACCCTCCTTTATTGGAAAGCAAGAGATGAAAAAAGAGATTGAAGAAAAGAATGCCAACCCTCCCTACTATTCACCAGTTCTTGATATACCAAAGCTGAATATAGAAAAAATCTTGGGTAGAAGTTTATGAAAAGAATTCTATCTTTTGGATTGATGATGATCAAGAGACATTTAACATGAATGATGTATCTAAGAATTCAAAGGATCGTATCTCATTCAAGACAATTGATGTGTTTAAATCTTCTGAAGAATAAGCAGACGAAGAATAGATGACAACAGACATCGAGTTTGAAAAAGTTATGAAAGTCTTTGTTCATGAAGAGGAAGAAGCAGAGGAGATGAAGGTGATTAAGGAAGAAAGAGAGCAACTCATTCGATGGAAGATTTAGGGAGTTTTGCTATTCCTTATTTTATTGACAGTTTGTTAATGAAAAGAACATTAATGAAATTAATTTGTTTGCTCAACTTTATCAATATTATCCTTCTGTTTATTTTTCAATTTGTAGCTTACTTATAGGCTACAAAACTGTTGTTGAACGAAAAAGGTGGTAGCAAGCTGCTTATAATTGATCTTGGATTAGTTTCCAATGAAAGAAGAACGTCGAGCTACTGACATTAAAAGAAGTTCTGCATGAGAGGCAACTCATGGAATTCTATTTTCGTTTGATTGTTTTGTTTACCTATTTGTTTGTTTGCTTTCCTTAGTTATGATCATTTTTGAATTAAGTTTGATTGATGTTTATGTTGATTTTTTTTTAAATTTCAACTTGATTTCTTTTCAAATTTCTTATTGATGATATTATCTTGAGGTGTTTGTAGGATTTGGGATCATAAAGAATTCATTTAAGCTTAGAAAAAGGTTTGAAATTGTGAGGATCACTAATTCCCATATTCGTGGGAATTGAAGTGACTACCATGAGCATGGGAAATCTCTCCAGAAAGTTTCTAGAGAGAAAACTCACGTCCGTGGGAATTGTGGTGATTCCCACGAATATGGGAATCCTCTACAGAAATATAGGAATCCTCTCTAGATAGTTTCTGCAGAGGAATCCCATGCTCGTGGGAATTGTGGTGATTCCTACAAACATCAGAATCCTCTCCAGAAAATTTCTAGAGAGGAATTCCCACGAGCATGGGAATCCCATCCAAAGGGAAAATTAAAGTTTCCCTCCCTTTTTTTTTCTCTCACCCTATCTTCAAATTTTCACCCCTCTCTCTAACCCATGAAATCCTCTCCTCCCACTCTCTAATACTCTTCAATGTTCCTCTAAATTCTTGATATTTTCTTCAACTCTTTCATTATTCTTACAATTCTTTCATCTTTTCATGCATTAATCATTAAAAAACATAAGGAATTGGGTAAGATTTTTCTCTCTGGCTTTTAAATCTAAATTTCACTCTCTCTCTCATTTTTTTGCAGATTTTCTTCTTGCAATGGCACCACTAAGGAAGATGATGGCTAAGAAACCAGTTGATGAACTCCAACTTCAAGTTTCCAGTGAAGGTAAGCCCAACTTAGCAGTAACCTATCAGGGGCCATTTTTGATTTACTTGGAAGAGGAAGGTATGAGATTTTACGACTTCAGAAATAGAGAAATAGTCACTTCTGGGTATTTTGATTTTGAAGTGCTAGAGAAAATAGGAGTGAGATGATAACTTGAGCAACTAGCTACAAACGTAGGGTGGAATAGGTTTGTTCGATGCGATATACCTATTTATGCCACTACAACCTTAGAGTTTTTCACAACAATCTAGTATAACCATAAAATGGATGTGTTTTGGTTTAGGTTAACTAGAAATGTTTTTAAATTTAATTATCCTATCATGCAAGAAATTTTTAGTTTATCAAATGCAAAAATTATGGATGGTCATATTGATTTTGATGTTGAATATTATTAGGAAACTCTCACAGCTGAAGAACATTTTGACTCACGCACTGCACTGAATTCTTTAATCTGTAGTGCTGAACATTTGTTGTTGCATAAATTTCTATGTCTGACTGTGTTTAATAAAACAAAAAGCAATAAATGCTCAACTAAAGAGATTTTCTTTTTATGGTGCATGGATCCAAAAATTAATAAAAACGCACCTTATAGGATTTTTTGATCACTAGCGAGTGTGGTTAATAAAAGGAGTTCTTCTTTTAGGATGTCTCATATTGCTTCCGCTTTGGGTGTGTTTTATAATGTTAATATGGAGAATTTGCATACTACTCCCCATGATAAGTTTGAAATAGCCTATTTGAGGTGTTATAAGATTGTAGAGGTCCATTCTATGAAACTCTGCAATCCTCAAACGCACATTGTAGCGAGGAGCAGGAGGGGCACAAGTATTGTCACATCCGACCCTCTACATCTCGTGCAACTAGAGCTTAAGGAGGAAGCAGTAGAATTAGAACCAAGTGCACTGGAAGAGGTCGATCGTTTTCAACAAATCCTCGACCAAATAGCTACCAACCAACAATAGATGACATCCATTATAGCCGGCACTCAAATACAGCAGGTTCATAAGGAGCAACGCAGAATAAAAAAAAGGTTCTTCAACTTCTGTCGGCAGATCATCTTTGAAGCTCCTTCGCCTACACCATCACCACCATCATCTCCATAAGCTTACCTTAAAATTTTCATTTGTGTCATTTTCTTTTGTTTGATTTCCTATCATTTCTATTTGGTTTGATTTGATTTTCTTTTGTGTGGTTTATGTCTTTTGTTTATTTTTATGTCATTATTTTTGTTTGTTTCATTTGAGGTCATTTTCCCTTTTTGGTTGTTGTTTTGTCATATTAAGGACAATGTGATCTTTAAGTGTGGGGATGTGTCATTGACTTTCTTAATTGCATTGTTTGCATTTTGTTAGTTAGGATGCATGTTTAGGCATATTATATGTGCTTTGTTTCAGCAATGGTGTTTTGTGTTAGCAATGGAACCATACTTGAATCACTCAGATAAATATTGCCATAAAATTCTATTATGTTAGTTGGAATTAGATTGAATGCATGCTTGAACTCGGATTAGGCTACTTAAGTAGAAAGTGAACCATATAGAGTGAAGAAAAGTAGTTTGTTACATAAGCTTATTTATAAATTGACATTTGAATAATGAGGTAGTGTAGAGATGTATAATGAGTTTTCATTTGAGCCAAAGTGAGGATTGACCCATATGACTCCATCTATAGTCATTTCAGTTCTTTATTGAGTGTTACTTCCTTAGGTTGCTACCTTCAGAACTTACTTTGAATCAATTTGAGTCTAGTAGATGTATGCTTAATAGAGATGATTTAGGCCCTTTTCTTCTTAAAAACATCCAAATTTTTAAAACTTTAAACCCCATTATCCTATCCTTTCACAAGCTTAGTAAAGTATTAAGTAAAACATTAGTTGGGATTGTGTTAAAAAAAATTTCGAGTTAAGTTGAGTATATTTCTGCCTATGGATTACAGTGCATATAGTAACTTTTGTATTCATAGTTCTTCCATATATGACAAAAATTGAAAAAAAGAGTGTTGAAAAGAAAAAGAAAGGATAAGAAACTAAAAGAACAATCGAGTAGCATAAATGAGTGCAAAGTACTATATTAATTATGTTTGGATGTTTCAGAGTTATGTTTTATTATCCCATTTTATCCATTCTTTTTTACTCTACTTAAGCTTGTGCTTAACCCTCTTTCCCTTCTTTTAACCCACCTTAACCCTTACCACATTACAACTTTAAACAAGCCTTTTTGATCTGTTTATGCATGCAATCATTGTAGAGGAGAATTGAAGTATGAGCAAGCCTATGGTGGTGTAGTTTCCTATAGCAAGTTTGAGCGAAACACTAACCCATAAACACTTGAGAGAAGTGAGTGAAAATTGTGAGGAAAATTATTCTGCACCTTTACTTATCTTTGAGTGATTGTGTCAATTATGAGTTTGCTTATGTACGCCAATGAAAAAGTAGTCATGATATATGTATTAACTTGATATTTGAGTTAGCTTGAATTTGAGGGATTGTATGCCTTGATCCTTGTGAAAATGAAGTGATAGAATTGATTGGTTGTATTTATTTTGCTTAAGAAGAAGCAAAGATTCAAGTATGGGGATGTTGATAGGTGTGCATTAGGATATGTTTTTATAAGTAATTAACATGTGTTTTCTAGCATAATTATTGATTATTGTTCTAGTTTAGGATTCATTTTCTATATTTTCATTAAGTTTGATTTTCATTGTTGTTCTTGTGTGTTTGATGTTAATTAAGGGCAAGAATTGACTATTTTTATGTAGGAAGAAGGAAGGAGCAATTTGGAGGGTGAACTAAAGATCAAAGAGGAGAAGAAATAAGGAGTGCATTTATGACCAATTCCCACGTTCATGGGAATCATGAAAATTCCCACATCATGTGGGAATTACAGAAGAAAATGAGAGATGAGTCTGTGACAAATTCCCACGCTCATTGGAATCATGTAAATTCCCACGAACGAGGGAATTACAACCTGAGGCAATATGCGAGGCTTCATTAAACTTAGGATTTTAGGGCTATAAAAAGAGAATTAAGCCTCCATCTTCAAAAGAGACGACACTCACCTATAGAAACACCATCCTTGAGTGAAGAACACATGTTTGGAGCATTGAGGAAGGATTAAAGATAAGGATCATCAACAAGATTGGGCAAAATAGCACATCAAAACCAAAATTTCAGATTTTGGCAAAGAAGAGAAAGAGTCCTTCTATTCAATTTTTTGTCATTTTAATCTCTTCTATTCTTTGTAAAAATGGATTATTTGAATGTTAATGATGTTATAGAGACCTTGTTAGGCTGATTTTATTTTAGGGATTGATTTTGGAACTATTATATTGAACTTCTATTTTATTGAATTGAATGCAATTGTCTGTGTTGATTGCTGTTTTTAATTATCATCTTGCAACAAATTGGGAGAGTGAGTGAGATGAAATTTGTGTAGGATTGTACAACGAGAGTTGGCAACCTATAAACTAGCAATCATCAAATTAATTGAATAGTTAGAAAAGAGATCTCGACTAGTCAATTGATCACCCATAGGGTAGTTTGATAACTAATTAAATCGATAGAGTCATTAGGTAGGTTGAGAGATCATCCAATTGATTCCTGTTAATTCGATTAGGGATAAATAGTTAGAGCTTAAGAGAGGATAATTAGTATATTTGAAAATCTAGGGTGAGTCATAATTCAATGGATAAAATAGGAGGGAGACAAAATAGGAAAAAAAGTAATCTCTGGTATTTAGATTTTTAAATTCAGATTTTCTGCAATTTCGGTATTGTCCGTTATTTATATTAGTCTTTTAATTTTAATTTAATTTTCCTGATTAGTTGAATTTCATAATTTAGTTTCTTAAATAAAGTTGTGTCTAAATTAAGTGGTGTTTAGGCATCAATCCCTACGGGATCGATATCTGCTCTTTTTGCTACAAGTCACGACCTGTTTACCTGTGGTTTTTGAGCGTAAAACAAGTAGATAGGTTTTACCGTTAATAGGCATCTGATGCCTTCTTCTGCTACAGTGACTTCAGATAAGCTTTACAGTTCCTCTTCCAATGTCCTTCTTTGTTATAATGGAAGCATATCCCCTTTGAAGTTGTCTCCTTTGCCTTCTTCTTGGCTATACCTCCCACTGGCCTCTTGAACTTCTTCTTCTTCTTTTAGTTCTTCTTTCGAGAACCAGAAGCAGAGTCCACCAACATCATAGCCTTACTATCTTTCTTGACAGTCTGCTCAGCTTTTTGACTAGATTAATCAGCTCAAGTATCATGGTGGATATTTAGTTCATCTGATAGTTAAGCACAAACTGTGAGTAACTATCGATCAAACCAGTCAGAATCAAGTCTATACTTAATTCATGATCCATAATGAAGCTCAAACTGCCTAACCACTCAATGTATCCATTCATCTTCAGTGCATACTACACTACAGATGATCCCTCAACCATCTTAGAATAGAAAAGCAACCTCGAGGTCTCGAACCTTTCAAATCGTGCTTGCTCATCAAATAGTTCCTTCAAATGGTAGACTATGGTATGATCATCCATAGCCTCATGCTGCTTTTACAACTCTTGTGACATAGAGGCTAGCATTATACAGCTAGCCAACTCACTATCATCTAGTAGCTGCTTATAAGCTTTCTGATCTTCATCAAATGCATCGACAGTAGGGGGATTGGGAAGTGGTTCATCTAGGACGTATCCTAGTTTTTTATATTTGAGAACAATTCTTAAATTCCATAGCTAATCCAAGAAGTTAGGTCCTATAAGTTTGCTGGAATCTAATAGGAAGCATAGGTTAACACTAGAAGACATCATGGTGATTCAATAACCTAAAAGAATGAGAGAAAGTTTTAGAATGTACATTAATGTATATCGATAAAGACTTTAATCAAACGTAATATGGGTCCCATTATTCTTATTCAAATCCATAACCCTCACTATAAATTCGAGAAAACTTATAGTTTTCTTAATGGGTCGATATCTGATATCACCAAGAATGACCTTAGATTTGTCCAATAAGCCACTTTAGGTCAATCGGTAGGCATCATTCATACCAATTGCATTCAATTATTCAACTATCGACTTGTGCCATCTACTGTTGATTTAGCACACTCATTGGGTTATCAACTCTTGATTTGTATACATCCTATATATATTACCCAACTTTGCCTCTATCCACGTTAACCTTGGGTTTGCCCAACAAATCAACGCTTCCAGTTAGGACTAACCCATTAATCCAGAAATCTAATTTCCTAGTTTGAACATATTTGTGTAGAGCGGGCTTGGGTTTGCCCAATAACCTATCTCTAAAAGAACTTTGGTTCTTGCCATATCAATGGAAGGCGTAAGTCTAATATTTGGTTGAGGGATTTGTCCTTTGGTCTCATCAATACTTGGATGATTTTGATTATGTGTATCACATATACATTTAGATTATCGACAACTCAATTGAATTGAGCCTATGTCCATAACTACCCTTAAAATGCATCTAATGCATATATTACATAAAGGAGGTCAATTTAGGTTGTGACTTAACTATGCATCTAAAATTCGTGATTCAATTCAACTCTTGAACCTAATTGGTTACTAGTGTTAGTCTTTGGTAATCCAAATTATGAATGTGATTCAATTAGGAACCTTAAAATTCAATTATTTTGATTTCCAGATTAAACACTTCAATCCTAGTTTATATGCCCTTTTTCTAGAAATGCTATGCTCTACTTGGATTAATTTTAAATTAATCCCTAAGATTTCCAATATTCTCATACATCAATTAGTCATTTATAATATCCCTAGGTCATATTAAATTTATCTAAACAATTTCGGCACATGCTAAAATTATCTTGACGGCCAAAATCGTCAAGATAAATAAGTGAACCTCTTAGACACTACCGATTCGATGTTCAGAAAATATTCAAAACCCTAATTTCAAACACATGCATTAAGCATGTTATTGTCATCAAAATAATACATTTCTTATCACATAAGAACTTATTTAGGTCTCATAACCGAAATACATACATTATAAGTCATTAAGTAAGTCAACTCCATTAACTTTCAAAAAGTTGACCAATGTTGACTTTGACATTATTTATTAATTGAATCAAATTCAACTAATTTTGGAAAAATTCCAAAGTCTGATACACATTCTAACTGTGTCTAATAAAAAATTATAGAATCTAATTCTTAGTAATTATTTATTAATTAATAGGAATAAGCCAACACATCACATGTGTATGACACTTGTCACAATGCTTCTAACACTAGTCAAACATTACATCATGCGTGCATAATATAACCACTTTAACAATAAGTGACATGCATCTCATTCACGTCGCAACATCTCATCTTGCATGTGCATGCATAAAATTTATAAAAACAATTTTAAAAAATTAATATACAATTTACATGCATGCATGTTCATCACATTTCCAGAATTTCCAGAACTTCATACATGCATACGGCTGAAACTAAATTCATAATAAAATAGCAAATGACATGCAATTGCACTTTATTTTTACAGAAACATAATATAACACCTTATAAACATTTATGTGAAAGAAAAACAGAAAAATAATTTTTCTAGAATAATTACGAAGTTTTCAAAAACAGTGCATGCATTTAGTTTTCTAGAAATTCCCAGAAATCAACATATGAATAGTTTGGATATTAATTCGAAATAAAATAGAAAATGACATTCAATTGAAATTTCCTTTGGCAGAAGCATAATATAACATCTTATAAAAATTTTGGCGAAAAAAATCAGAAAAAAGTTTCTACATTTTACACGAAATATTCCAAAACAGCATGCTTGTCAGTCATAACCCAGCAAACACTTTACACATGTTCAATACATCATCTATCACATGCATAAACTTGCTTTGATACCACTACTCAGTTATACCACTACTCGGTTAGCCATGGTTGCATGCATCACATGCATGCGTATGTAGTGGAAGTGTCAGAATCAAGATTCCAACCCCATGATAACCCGAAAACTGCAAGATCATACATGCATGTAAGGATATGTAAAGAACATGAAACATAAAAACATTTTTACCTTTGTTTCTCCTCCTTTCTTGTTTCTTCTCCTTGTTTAGGTTGTTGCAAACACCAAAACCTTCCCTGATCACCCAAGAACATGCAAAGATGGAATATGAAACAATGTGTAAGGGTGTTAGAACACCAAATGTTGGGCCCAAAATTTTTTTAATTATTTATTTTATTAAGCATAATTTGAATAAACTTTGTGATCTTGTTAGATAAATCATTTTATTTGGATTTTAATTAGCATGTCAATGTTAGGAGGATTTATTGCTTGTATTGATCAATGTTAGGAGGATTTATTGCTTGTATTGATCAATGTTAGGAGGATTTATTGCTTGGATTGATGGAATTAGAAGTATTAAAGGGAGAAATTAAGATTAAGTTAGAATATAACATGGTGTAAGTTGAATTGAGGAAGTAAGAATGTATAAGGGAAAATTTGGAAGATCCCTTAAGGTTAAAAGACATAAGGCTTATATTGAAGGGTAAAAGGGACATTGTATGATTTATAAGAGTATAAGTTATAAGAAATCAATTTTTTGTCTTGCATGGGAAGAGAGAAAGAGAAGTAGAGCAAAAGAAGAGAAAAATCTAGGGTTTGTGAAGATCTTGAAGATTTTGAAGATTTTGAAGCTTCAACAAGTAAGTTATGCTTTAAATTTCATTGGTTTGGTTAAATAAAACTCAAATGAAGTTGAATATGGGTAGCAAAACACGCTCTTGGAACGTGTTTCGGGACAAGTTTGCTGCAGCGAATTCTAATTTTCCTGCACAGAACATGTTTTGGTATTTTATGCATAACATTTGGTGTAGTTATCTAAATGGACTGATTTTTTATTTGTTGTAAAATAGAGACATAGCGCTACAAATATTATGTAGAAATAGAGTCTAAATTCAGTCTCTAAGTATTTTGATTTTGGGATGGAATCTGAATATAGAATTTTATTTCAGCATGAGAAAGAGTTTAAATTGTTGAGATATGACTTTCCGATTTCTAAACCAAATTGAATGGAATTTTGGTTATTGTTTAAGGAAATCAAGTGAGGTAAGAGAGGCAAGAGGAATAAGAACAAAGACATCCCTAATCAAGTCTATATGCAAGAAATTCAAGGTGGGTACATTTTTATAATAGAGTAAATAAGCCACTTATTGTTTTCTTAGAATCAAGGAAGCTTAATGGTTTCAATTGCATCATAGATGTTGCATTTATTTGCTCTTAGTTAGATTGTGAAATTGTTATATGTTTGCTACATGAATTGTGTTGATGATTTATGAAAAGATCTTTAAAATGATTCTTTTTAAAAAGATGCAAGTTTATGAAATCATGTTTTCGAAATACTTCATGTCTATGAAAAGTAAGTTTTCAAGAATTGCCATTTTGGGCAATAAGTTTACAAGTCTTGAATTATGTGTTATGTAGGTTTGTGGTGGTACCCTAAGTTCTACCATGTGTACATTGACCAAGTAAAGGCTTCTCCTACCTACCTGTTAGTGGCATGGAGCTCCTTCATAGACTCCCCTAAGTTCCCGGCTACACAAGACCCTTGTGGGAATTGTGTAGTACGTTCTATTTTGGATCCACTTGAACCATTCTGATGTGCTTATGTGCTTTTGAAATGTTAGCAAGTTTGATGCATACATGATTTATAATTGCTCATGA
>JAOQML010007608.1:0-12495 GCA_027568935.1 Erythroxylum urbanii | reverse complement strand
TATATTTAAAGATTACTTATTCCCAAAAAATAAGCAAATGAAGAACAATTGCATATATAAGTGAGAAGATTAATTTTTCATTTTGTTCTTGGTAATAGGAAAAACTCACATATGTGATTAACTAAGAAAATTAAGAATGTAATGAAAATAGTTGGGTTTTTACGACATTTTACACAATT
The DNA here is from genome assembly GCA_027568935.1 of Erythroxylum urbanii. Lineage (NCBI taxonomy): Eukaryota > Viridiplantae > Streptophyta > Magnoliopsida > Malpighiales > Erythroxylaceae > Erythroxylum > Erythroxylum urbanii. Next base: position 12,316 of record JAOQML010007608.1, on the reverse strand, counting down.
AGTAGCAAAATTTTCACATTAGGCGACGAAATTTGTGTCCATCGAAAAAGGTTAAAGCTAAGTTAGGGCAACGATTTATCATTTTGGTAGCAAAATGTTGTACATTTCACGAAGCTATCTAGTTTTTGTAGCAAAAGTATAACATTTTGTGACGAAATATAGGGCTGTTGAGAAATGTACAAGATCAGAATAATAGCTACATAGTTTTTTGCATTTTCCAAATTTATTGGCAACATTTATCAAATAAGGTCGGTAAATGTGGGCAATTCATGACAAATTAGGCTTTCATCACAAAATGTTGCAACGGTAAACAAAATTTTAAGTAGGATGTCGTTGTTTGTTTCAGCACAAACGACGTCATCCCACCTAAGCAAAAAATTAACCTGACACTTCTTCCCCTCAGCTCGCCTCTGAACTTTCTTCCTCCTCTCTCTCATTCATTTTCCGCTATTTTCATCCCTGAATCACGAAAAACTTTCTCTTCTTATCTTAGATTGTCATCTAGCATCTCCCTAGAGTTGAACTGAACTTGGTAAGTATTTCTTCGATTTGTTGTGGGTTTGTGTTTTGTGTTGTGTTTGTTAGTAGCAAACGTAAAATAAGTTATGGGTTTGTTTGAATGGATTGACATGTATAATTGTTGGGTGGGTGTTTGCATGTGTCCATTATGGTGAAGAAAGGAAACGGACACAATGAATGGTTGAAGTTTCATGGGTGTTATATCATGGTTATAAGGTGTTTGATGAAAGTCCTGTGGGGGGTTTTAATTTTTCTACTTTGATCTAACTTGTTTTATACGATTTCGAATGGTGTTGAAAGACCAGTAGCTCTTACTTCCCATCTCCAACCTTCTTCTATCTTTGTACATGTACACAATTCTTGTTTATTCTCTATTTCTATAATAAATTAAGTTGTGTGTTGTTGGCAGTTATACGAGTAAGAAGAAAATTTTAAAGAAGTTTCTATAATCACTTTCTTTCTACAGGTGTGATTTCGGTGCTTCCTTCTCCTGTCTATGTTTTCTGTTTTTTTAATTTTTTCTCAATATGCAGGAGGAATGTTTATGGTTTGAGGAGTTTGACATGTATACAAGTGTTGGGCATTTTTATGCTCTACTGTAAATCATACGAGTCACTATGCATATTGCGAGATACCAAAGTCCATATTGATTAAGACAGTAGCTTGGATTGGGAGTTTTTTCCATAGATTAATTTCGAGTATATTTTTTACAAGTGTTTGGAAATTGGGAAGAATTTGAAAATTGGCATTGATGTATGCATGACTAGTTTAATAAATGTTTTTAATGTTTTTATTAACATTGATGCATGAATTAATAAGTTGGATAATGTATTGGTGTTGAATATTTTTATAGCCCCTTTGGAATAAGCATTGGTGGGCTAACTTCATATATTGACGAATTGAAAAAGATTATGATATGTGAATCCAATTATGGTGTTAAGAAGAACCTATCTTGAGCATTGATGCATTGATGTTTATACTGATTGATATTATAAATCTAATGGCGTTATGCCTAACATAATAAAATATTGAAGTGGGTTATAAGTACACATCTTAAGGAAGGTGATGGTTTATTTGAAGCTTGAATATGAAAAAATTTTATGGTCAACATGATGATGATGAATTAATCACATAAGTACTTTTACCCCCGTCAATTCTTAGAACCGTTATCTTTTTATCTAACTAATGCTCAACTAAATTCATATGCCTTATAAAACGACATAATTATTTCATATTTATTCTTATATGATTTTACTCACTAACAACTTAATATAAATATAATTACAAACATCATAAAAACTGAAATTATAGTTTTCTATGTCAATAAACATACCTAACAAGTACACGATAGTATAATATCAAAGTTGATAAAGTTCATATCCTTGAACTTTTACACATAGACCAATAACTAAAGTGGTAGTTGGCTTATAAGGAAAAATCGTGATAGGAGACCTATTAATGATCAATGTCTTTCTAATTTTTCAAAAAACAAGGTCATCTTTAACAATTATAGGTCTTGTGGTCACTCATTAATTGAAATTCTTTATATTTTAAAGAAATAGATAAGAAAGGCTCCACTTTGATTTAACAATTTTTTTAATAGGAATAGAGGACTATAAGTAAGTAGTGAATAATGGTTTTTGTTCATTTTACTAAAGTTCTTAGGCTTATTTTTGTTTAAGGAAAGTGTAGAGTATTTAAGAAAAGATAAAGAAAATGAAGAAAGCCTTTGAAGAAAACCTTAGAAAGCTTCATTGATAAGTTTAAAATCCTATATGGATAAAACCATTAGTTTTTGTTATATGTGTTCTACTTTCATTTTCATTCTCACTAATCCTTCGCTTTGCCATTATTTTGACAAGGATACTACACGTTTAAGTTGACAATAGGGGTTGACAAAAATAAAGTTTAGAAACTTACATTACCTTCAAATTTAAGATTGAGTTTAGAAATTTTAATATTCACAGTTAAGCTAATCCCTTTCTTCTTTCTATCTTTGTAAATTTGTATCAGAGTGTCCTATTCTATTCCAACAACATAAACAACTCAAGTTAATTTTATACAACTATACATCTTCAGGTATGCGAATTAGTAGTAACCTTTGTTGTTTTATATATAGGTTGTCATTTCATTTTGTTGTATATTGTTTACTTAATTGGTGCATATGAACTGATACAACATTTTTTATTGCATATAATATTAAACATAAGTTTTTTTAACGTAATATAAAATGAAAATTGCATGTTATAACTCTATTATCTTCTTGTATTGTATAGCTAAATGGATAAGAGTTGGATGTCTCATCGAAAATGGTCAACTTAATACATAGAAGGAGTTAAGAGTTTCATGCAATTTGTAAAGGATCAAATGGGTGAGGAATGTAGTATTCGTTGACCACGCATTGATTAATGTGGACTTCCAAAGTCAAGATGTGGTATATAATCACTTGGTCATCCGAGGTATAGACAAATTCTATACTTCATGGCTTTATCATGGTGAATGTAAGGAAGAAAGTTATAGTAGAAGTACCGATACATCTTATGATGACAGGTGCAATAATGATGTTTATGATTGTGATGCGAATAATGATGGTGATGATGGGATTGATGAGATGTTAGATGATTGTTATAATTATATAGAGACTATAAATGAAACAGGAATGCCTAACATAAGTGGTAGTATGACAGAAGATAATTTTGGGAAGTTATTGAAAGTTGCTCAAGAACAATTATATCTGGGGTGCTCTAATTTTTCTCAACTCTCATTTGTTGTGAAGTTGTTGCATTTGAAAGTTTATAATAAATGGAGTGACAAATCATTTGACATGTTAATTGACTTACTAAACCATGCATTACCTATAGGACATAAGTTACCAAAATCTTACTATGATGTGAAGAAACTATTAAGGGACCCTGGATTAGGATATATTTCTATTCATGTATGTAAGTATGACTATGTTCTTTATTGGGAGGAAAGTAAAGAACTTAAGGAGTGTCCTATTTGTGGTACATCAAGGTGTTGGGTGGATGATGGGAGAGGAAAAAAGATATTGATGAAAATCCTTCGATACTTTCCTATTAAACCATGATTACAAATGCTATTTATGTCAACCAAAATAGCTATAGATATGAGGTGGCATAAAGATAAACGCATTGATGATAACATTATGTGTCATCCAGCAGACTCAATGCTATGGAAAAAGCTTGATAGAAAGTTCCCATGGTTTGGACAAGATTGTCGTAATGTTTGACTTAGATTGGCCTTAGATGGATTTAATCCTTTCGGTAATATGAGTAATTCATATATCATATGGCTGGTGATTCTAACCCTATATAATTTACCTCCATGGAAGTGTATGAAGGAGTCTTTTATATTGTTGTCTTCGCTTATTCCAAGACCTACTGCTTATGGTAAGGACATCGATGTTTACTTACAACCATTAATTGATGACTTAAACGATCTATGGGAATATGGTTTACAAACTTTTGATACTATTGAAGGTAACACATTTACAATGGATGCTACTGTATTGTGGACTATAAATGATTTGTCAGCTTATAGGAATTTGTCAGGGTGGAGCAATAAAGGTTATATGGCTTGTCCTATCTATAATCATCAAACATATTAAAAAAGGATACGAAGTAAAATATGTTATACGGGTCATCATCGTTATTTAGGACATAGGTATAGATGGCAAAGAAATAAACAGTTTAATGGCAAAGTTGAGTTAGATGAAGCTTCGATGTAGTTGTCAGGTACTGATATTATTTACCAGTTATCACATTTTGGTGACATTACACCTAGTAAACATCCAAGTAATAGAAAGCGTAAGAGAAATGATATTAAATTGAATTGGACTAAAAAAAGCATATTTTTCAACTTGCCATATTAGAAGGAATTACTATTAAGGCATAATCTTAATGTCACGCATATTGAGAAAAACATTTGTGAGGCCATTTCAGGGTCTATCATAGGAATTGATGGAAAATTCAAAGACACTATTAAAGCTAGACTAGACTTGGAAGACATGAATATTAGAAAAGATTGATGATGGTTCATACTTTATTCCCCCTGCTTGTTACAATATATAAAAAAGTGAGAAACAATCATTCTGTTAGTTCCTCCAATCAGTCAAATTTCTTGATGGTTATGCATCAAATATAGGCCGTTGTGTGAATGTTAAAGAGGGAAAAGTGTTAGGCTTGAAAAGTTATGATTGTTATGTACTTTTGCAATGACTACTTCCTGTTGGAATACGTAGGTGCTTGCTGAAGGATGTGTCTGTTACTTTGGGTCAAGTGGGAGAGTTTTTTAAGCAATTATGTTACAAGACACTTAAAGTTGAAGACCTTGATAAATTAGAGAAAGACATAGCATTGATTCTATGTAAGCTTGAACTATCATTCCCCCAATCGTTTTTTGATTTTATGGTTCATTTGAAAATTCACTTACCATATGAAGCAAAATTTTATGGACCAGTTCAATTTCGATTGAAAGGTAATTAATATTAAATTCAACAAGTTTACCCTCTGTTATTTGTCTTTAACAATTCCTAAGTTTATAACTATTTATGTTTAGGTTTTTATGTTCTCTTAAGTATTATGTACATAATAGAGCTCGACTAGAGGGGTCTATTATAGAGGCTTATATAGCAAACGAATGCTTGACATTTTGTTCAATGTACTTAACTGATGTGGAGATAAGATTTAATAGGCTACAATGTAAATTTGATGTTAATGACGATGGTGGGTTATCTGTTTTCTCCCAAAAAGTTAGGCCACTTGGTGCAGGTAAATATGTCAAGTTAACTAAAGACAAATTCGAAATTGCCCATTGGTATATTTTGAACAATTGCGAGAACATCTATACATACATGGAGTACGTATATTTCTTTTCATTCTAACGACTGTATTACAATTTCCTTCATTAACTCTGAGATGTTATTGTGTTTTTTATTTTCAATAGAGAGCACAAAGACATAATTTGCAGCAAAGGGATCATTAATATTGAAGAAAGACATAGGCATAAGTTTATATCATAGTTTAGAAATCGAGTAAGTTTCGTATTAATTACATATTATGAAAATATGAGAATATATCTCATCCTCATATTTATTTTTAATTTTTCATACAGATGATACGTTTACATAACTGTAACGTGCAAACAGCAATAATAACATTATATAGTTTGGCATGTGGGTCTCATATTTTTAGGAAGAAATACACAGGTTGCATTTTTAATGGGGTGAGATATTATATACAAGATCGAGATAGTCGAGTTAGAAGTCTAAATAGTGGGGTTGTCATTAAAGGATTTCATGACGATGAAATCATTGAATTCTACAGTGTCATATATGAAATTATAGAGTTGCACTACATCAAGGATAAGAAGGTTGTTTTACTTAAATGCAAATGGTTTAATCTAACTGACATGAGAGTGAACAGGTATATTACTAGCATAAATGTTCGTAAGACATAGTATGATAATGATCCTTTTATCCTTGCAAGTCAAGCCAAGAAAGTTTTCTACGTCAACGATACTATATTAGGTAGCAATTAGAAGGTTTTTCAAAATTTTTAATAAAGAAGTGTCTTTGATTTTTGTGAAAGGGATATTGGTGAATTGGATGAGGATGCTGATGAAGTCTATCAAGATATTAGATTTTAGATGAATAATGAAGACATTCCAGTAGAAGATGTAGATATATCATCATTCCATGGGAGAGATGTGAAGCCCAACATAGTTCAACTAGATAAAGTCCAAGCCCATCTTATCTTACAAACAGATGAAGACTATACTCAGGATGACTTCAATGACAATGACGATACTTTGCTCAAATATATTCGTGATAAGGAATCAAAAGATAATTTACTTAATTATGTTGATTTTCTTAATCTTGATTACGATGATTGAATGTAAATAAATTGTTTGTATTGTTTTAAATGTTAATAAGATAATTGCCTTATATTGTTGATGTTTTAGTTATGTTAATTTACAATGACTAAAAGCATATTTGTAATGTTTCACTTTTGTTTTTATGAATGTTGATGAATTTCAAATTCTTGATGATGATGATTGAATGTAAATAAATTGTTAGTGTTGTTTGAGATGGTAATAAGATAATTGCCTTATGTTATTGATGTTTTACTTATGTTAATTTACCATGACTACAAGCATATTTTTCATGTCTCACTTAATGATGACATTTTTCAAAATCATGGTCATGATGATTTCATGTAAATAAATTGTTTCTATTGTTTGAAATGTTTCCAAGTTGTAATTGTCTTATATAATTGATGTTTTAGTTATGTTAATTTACCATGACTACAACCTTATTTTATTTTTTCACAAAATGTTAATTTTATCTTTCAATTACAATTATACGTTATGTTCATAATTCATTTTACATAAGTCCATTTAATGGGCCCTGGTAGAAACAAGGAAGAGAGGGTGATAACGGCAGATGAAGTTTATCCCACAGAACAACCAGAAGAAGGTCAACAATAACCTTTAACAACATCATCTGGTAGTCATGAGGGATCTTTAGGTCTATTATTGATAACCAAACATATTTACATTTATACTGAAATTGCGCATTACATTTTTAGCGTGTTTTTCTCATCATGTTTGTTTTCAAGTTCCAATACACGCATCAGAAAACGAGGTAGAAGTAAGACAAAGATGCTGAGTTGCAACAGATAAATGTTACAATGAATACCAAGTTATCAGTGACGATTGACCCCACGCAACGGTGCCTAGTGGATAAGATACAAGAAGCAAAATTGGCCAGTGGGTTGGGCATCGTTGTCAGGAATGAGTTGCCTTGCCTTCAGCATGTCAGGCAGTTGAAGGAAGACAACTTGCTCTAAAATACTTTGGACAAAGTTTCAGTAATTTTCAATTCATTTCATTATATGTATTGCGATTTTACTTAACGTCAATAATAACTTAACTTCTACGTGTTTTTCATAGAAGAAGCTTAATATCGTTGACATGGACACATATGAGGTTTCAAGCAATGTTAGTTCACTGTTGAAACAAAGAGTGAAGGATCATCAATATCAACTTCATAAATATTACTAGTCTTTCCCTTCTGATGAAGAGGCAAGGAGACATGTTCCGGAACAGGTGACTGAAGAAAATTAGAATGAAATGTTTGACTATTGGGCTTTAGCGAAGGTTCAGGTTTGTTTTCTCTCTCTTCGTATTTTCTTCCATTAATTATGTTTATACATCTCATGACTAATTCTTATAATTTAGGAAAAGTATCAAAAAGCCAAGGCTAATAGAGCAAAAAAGAAGACTCATTATAACACCGACTCCAAATCATTTGTCATCGTCTGACAAGAATTTGTAAGTGTAACATTTTCAATTTATTATTTTATTTTTAATACAATAAATTCTAATTGGTTATAAATTTTTAAATTCATATTATAGAGCTAAACACAACTCCAAGGGTAAGAGTGTGGTAGGATTACACTGTATAAGCACACATATTACAATGTAGGTCAAGGCTGGACGTCTAAAGAGGCACAAAGTAATTATGTAAGTACAAATAAATTATTATTACAATTTATTTTTCTATATAACCCAAAAAGTAATAATTTTTTAGCTAACTCGATTTTCTACTTTAAATTATAGGACAAGATGTGGGAGTTGTTGCAGATGTTATTAGCTGAGGGGAATCAGCCCAATGTTGATGACATTTGCAACAATGTCCTTGGTACACGATTGGGCTATATCAAAGGTCTTGGGTATGGCCTTAAACCTGTTGGTGCCTCTTCGTCACGACCAGCATATGTCACGACGCTTCAAGTGGAGAACCAACAACTGAAGACTAAGTTAAATCGTAATACCTAAAGAAGTGAACAAGCTTAAAAAGATGATTAAACAATTACTAGATTCTGCATATGTTAGTGGTAGTGACTCATATGAAGACTATTTGTTTGTAAATGATGTGTAAATATTTTTTATATAAAATGCATTCTATTTTATATGTTTATTTTATTTCAATTTATTATTATCTAAAAAATATGTCACCAACATTAATTATAAAATGAATAATTTTTATAGTTCAAACTGTCTTAAAAATCGTAATAAATTAAAATAAAATTGTTTTTAACAATTATAATAATATTTAAATTCAAAATTAAAATTTGTCACTAAATAATATTAGCTACTAAAACAAAATCGTCACAAAAAGTTATTAACTACATTTACAAGAACGTCGTTAAAAACATTTTGGTACAACCAAAAATTAGTAGCTAAAAGTTTTTTGCTACAAAAAAAAAATCGTCACAAAAAATAATTAGCTACCAAAACCAAAATCATCACAAAATATTTTTACCTACGTTTGTAGGAACGTCTTTAAAAACATTTCCTTATAACAAACAATTAGTAACTAAAACTATTCAGCTACCAAAAGGAAATCATTACTCAAAATAATTACCTACGAATATAGTTTAGTAGGGAAAATCTTTTAGCTACGAAATAGAAACGTCGCAAAAAATTATGTACGACGTTCATTATTTTCGTTGGTTATACTTTTTACTGACGAATTGTTTGTGTCGGAAAAATGTTTTAGCGACGATTTTGGAAAAACGTCGCGGATGTTATTTTGCTACCATGATTCAGCGACGATATTTTAATTTGCGACGATTTGTTATTGTTTAGCGTGTTTGTTGTAGTGATAGGGATTTTGTTTTTAGAAAACAACATCAAGTGACTCTCTCTGTCAGTATATGAAAGTTATAACTTACTAAAATTACTAATATGTTAATAGATGTGAAGCTTATAATGCCTTTTTCGAGCGATTCTTCATATTTTATTATTTTTATGGATAATTGTTCTTATAAAGTATGAGCATATATGCTCAAACAAAAATCTAAAGTTTTAAAGAAATTTAAAATTTTCAAAGATTTAGGAGAGAATGAAAAAGAGAATTAAAATTAGGTGTCCTCCTATGAATAACAGAGAAGAGTTTTGTTTAAAGGAATCAGGCGTCGCTAGATTTATAAAATTAAAAAGAATTTAGAAGGAAACATTAGAAGATTCAAAGTCAAGTGAAAAGAAATGCTCAGATTAATTTTGATGAGATTTTTTCACCAATTGCACATTTAACTAATGTCGGAATTATTTGGCTATGATTATTGTATTAGATTTTCAAAAAGACCTCAATGAAGAAATTTTCACGATCCAAACTAAAGGGCTTATAAAATAAAGAAACAAAACTTTGGATTTCGATTAAACAAATTGTTTTACGGTTTAAAATATATGCCTAGATGTTGGTATATTTTCCATGGTTTTCTATATGACATGACCTGACATTGTTCAAGTAGTAGGATTTATTAGTAAGTATAAGGCAAATCTAGATTATGATGGTTAAGCAATAGTAAAATGAATATTTGAGGGGCACTTCAAATATACTTTATGTTACAATTTTGTTGGAGATTTCGAAAAAAGATCTACTTCACAATCTATTATAGCATTATATAAGAAAAGAGGAAGACTTTGAATACTTTGAGAAGAAAAGACAAAATTATCAAATTGCTTTTCCGCTTCTTCAAAACTTTAAATCCTTTAACACAAATTATAATCAATTTGGATAAGGTTGACATGATTGATCTTTTTTCATGATTTTTTTATTTTTATCAGTAATTAAAAAGGAACCCGAACAAAGAAAAGAAGCCACAAGCCGAACTAATTTAGGAACAAAGCTTAAAGCTTCAACCTTTCTACAGTCAATACCGATTTGAGTTGACCAACATATGGACAAATCCATACAACATATGGCCAAAGGAAGTGAACTTTGGCCGACACGATTCGAACTCAGTTTCAGCTTCAAGTAAAAAATAAATATTTTGCCACCCAGAAAACTATTAATTATTAATGTGATATACGAGTGTCACTATTATATATAACCTCCAGTCTCATACTTCTACTTTTTACGATTGGAAAGTGGGTGGATGCAAAAGAAATGGAGAGTGAGGAACAAAGGTCGTCTCTGAATGCTCCTTTGATCGGAGTTACATGCGATGGTGCTGACGATGAGCTTGGGAATAGACAGAGAACCCATGAAAGTGGTATTAGAAAATCGGAAATCGTTGATGAACTGAAGCAGCAGTTATGGCAAGCAGGGCCACTAATAGTTGTAAGTCTGTTGCAATTCTGTTCACAGATGTAATCTGTGATGTTCGTGGGTCATCTTGGTGAATTAAGCCTTTCTGGTGCTTCAATGGCGACTTCCTTTGCTACTGTCACTGGTTTTAGCTTGATGGTAAGTGACACATACGTTTTCTTTTATGCAAATAGAAAAGAGGAGCATAATAGTTCAAAATTCTATGCATACGTGCAAGTGAAAAGGTTCTGCTTTTTTAAAGCTCATCATTTGGACTTTCGTACTATTTAGGCATGCATGTTGAATTCAAGAGAACATGTGGACGCATAACTAGTACGTTTACCAATATATATGAGTTGCAGACAATTTCAAGGCATAGATTAATTGTACAAAGGAGTTTTAGTCTAGCCCTCATTTTGTTTCCTTCAACATTAACGATCCTTTTCCTGCTTTCTTCTATTTTTATCTCCAGCTTTCTTTCCCTCTTCAACCTAATATAGAGTATAGCGACCATACTTGAGATTCAAGTCCAACCATTTAGTTTCTTCTATCACATTTAGCCCCTCATGGGAATGCTGTTGATGTTCGTTTGAGTTGATCTACCTAGAGAGAAGAGTAATCTGTTATTGTGTAGTTCTGGTCATTAATCCATACAAAAGAGAAATACGTTGGTCAGATCAATAGATTCATAAGCGAACATGCAACGTATAAGGAATCTTCTTCACTTGGCTATTTAAATATGTTACACTAGCTAGGTTACGTTTGTAGTGTCGTGACGTTCGTTTATGGATTATAGACAAACTTGAGAGGACCCATGTAGTGGAAAATGACCAGGACTTTGTGATTTATTACTCTCCCAGAAGTTGGTAGACAACTTGTGGCGCGTTTATTAATTTCTGGACGCCTGGTTCCTCGTTAAGGATAACTTGGGCGCGGAATAATTAAGCAAAACAACCTCGTCTGCTCTCTTGTCGTTGCATGCTTCGACTCATATTCATTAGTCAATTGCTGCCGTCCAACATGGTTACTGTTTATTATTAATATTGTTAAAAATTTAAGTGTTCATAATTGCTCCTGGTCATTAGCCAATCTAGATCTCGTTATCAGGATTATATATCGTGGAAGGTGTTATCCAACAAATTGGCTTTGAGTAGCTTAAGATGGTGCTTGCTGGTTTCAGTTTAAATGATGAAGAAGAGCAAGTCTTTAAAACATGTTTCTGAAGAATTTGAATCTCTGTATAGGTTTTCTCACCTGCTGGTACTAAACTTTCTTTTGAAAGTGATTGCTTTGCTTGAGTTAATTATCCACTTTTGTAATTCTTTTTCTAGAAAGTTTGCTTTTTTGGCTCCTAATAGCCTTCCTCAATTCAAGTGCAGTGCAAAGTGATCTGTAACAATAGTAAAAATTTGTCCCCCCAGGACATCTATTCGACTAAGAGCATTTTAGTCATCCTGTTAGTGTCAATAAAAACATTCGCTAATTGATTGACAACATTATACAAATGACATAAACTTAGTTGTCTAGATCACATTGATTCTTTCTATAATCAAGAACAAATGGGTTCGATATGTTTTACATGAATTTGATTTGTTCTTCAACTGATTTCTTCTCTCCCTGTAATAAGTGGAAATAGATTCTTTTCCAAGACTTTTTTATTTTGGTTTAGGCTAGGAAATA